>JBBPRR010000179.1:0-35619 GCA_038093115.1 Hortiboletus flavorubellus
TAAACAGAGGTAAACAAGTGAGCCACAATGCGAATGGAAACACTACAAGTCCATGCTCTGCTTGGGTAGACACACAACAACAAGCTAAAGCGATGGGGAGAAGTGGAGGGTAGGTTAATGAGCATGAGGAATTACTTGGGCGAAGTTAGAAAATGAAGTAAGCACTAGTTAGTGCAGTATGAAGCGAAACTTGTCAAGAGTGCGGAATCACCAAATCTAACAAAAACTCACACAAGTAATGCAAGAGCATTGTGATAAAGTACTCTACCCATGGCAGCTGTGGAAGCTTTGATTCTTGGCCTTGATAGTGTTGTCATTGTGGGGACTGGAGCTGGCAAAAGAATGCCATTCGTGATGCCACTCTTTCAGAACAAAAACAAAGGTATGATAATAATTTCACAATTACAGCCCTTCAACAAGACAAGGTGATCCCTTTCGTATCCCGTGGAATGCAGTACTTCGAGCTTATACATAAGTCAGCAATGGTGATTCCAAAAGATGGAGATATCAGTGATTGATGTCAATGGTGATACCTGGTCCCAACAACTTAAGGAAGTCAGTTCAACCCATTTGTAATTCAATGACAAACTAATAATGTACTTAGGATGTCAAGAATTATAAATATCGGATGATACTGATCGGTCCCAAGATGTACCTTGAGCATGAAGGCTTTTGGAGTCTTAAAGATGGCAAGATTCACCAAAAACCTCATTGAGCTTGTTATTAACGAAACCCATTGCATCTTGCAATGGGGAGGAGACTTTTGAACAACCTACAGCAAACTAGTTCAGCTTCATTCATATGTCCCAACCACCATACCAGCACCAGGTCATAGCCGAAGCAGGAGACAACAGATTTTATCTTGTTTGGATTTTGGAGGTGTTCTGTCGCACCTGCTTCTTGTCGACGAATTGTTGCATGATAGACCAGAGTGAAGCAGCAATTGCTGGAATCTCAACCATAAGATGTTCAAAAAACATGCCAGTGAAGAACCCCAGATCTGACACATCATCGAGAGTCTTAAACATGCAGAGATGGCTTCTGATTCGTGTTCTAGTGACTCAGAATGACACTTGGAAGCGAAAACTTCCATGGCAGGACAGGCAGCCTTGGAAGATGACTTGCAAGAGGCAGCAGATCAAGGAGGTTTCCACCAGTTGCGGAGAATGTGCAGGAGCTCTGCACTATTCATCAACGCAGCGTGTGCAGCAAAAATCTGGCCATCCAAAACACATGCTGAGTCTCCCCAGCTAATGCAGTGAAGAAACTTTGCAAGGCTAAGTCTCTTGCTGGCAAGATAGGTAAGAATGCCCTTGATGAGCATGGTTGTTGCTTCAGCAGGGGTGTCTGCCAGGTCAGTGTGTCCGGAGCTTGTCAAGGAGGGATCCAAGTTGGACTGCAAGTGCAACCGGTTGACTGGTGGAAGAGGTGGTTCATCTTCAAGGTTGCTATCAGAGTCAATATCAGAGTTGTCATTGTCATGTGTGAGAAGAGAGGTCTAAAATTCAGCGTGCATCTCTAATGGCATGGTCTGAGGATGCTGATCAATGAGTGTCAGCAAGCGCACACATGGTGATTAGATTCAAATAATTACAACAGTTGCCTAATTTGTCAATTCATGCCTGTGACTAGCTGTGACATGTGATGTATGGGGGATTCACCATACAAAATGCACCAGACATTGTGGAGACTTCTCTGCATATTGCTTTTAAAACTCTGGCAGTCCCCACTACGGAAGGATCTGAGACTACAAGAGATGGACAAAGGCTTGATTTTGCAATTCTGAGATTATATATGCAATTGAGATCGCTGCAGCTGGTCTGCAGGATTGCAGCCAGCTGAGCACAGCTAACAGCTGCAACAACATGCAGATTTTGAGCAGAAAAATTCTACCAGTTGTCTGCCGGCTTAGATAGCCCATCAGTCCAATGGTTCTCACTGCTTAGGACTGTTGGGGACCATTGTATGGGGAACCCTTGGTATGATGATTCCCCCCCAGCTGACAAATCTGCCAGGTCACATGTGATGAGCATTTTGAACTTCCGACTTTGATGTTCGATGTTTGAACAACCAATTGATCTTCAAACAACCAATTAATTGATCTGCCACAGAAGTTCAAACACCCTAGTTGACTTGACTCACCAGTCCAATATTAGGAACCATGTCTAGGCCCATGATGGGGAACCCTTGCTTCACCAAAATGTTCCGCAGGTACAGCTTCCAATGTGAGTCCGCTTCAATCTACGCCGGCGTTAGAGATTGATCAACTCCTGGCGGAACTACACAACTCCGGAGTTGTGTGGATGGGTTAGGACTTCGGCTTCAGCTCATATGCTGCGCCCTTGCTGTCGTTCGTGTGCTGTTTTTCGGAGCGGAGCAGAATGGAGATAACAAAGGGAACAGGAGTCTGTCCAAGTCGATAATCTAGCTACTGTATACAGAGTGTCTAGGAGTATATATACAGAGGGAAAGTACAGTATTAGTAACAGATGACAGAGATGGAGGATGGGAAATAAGAAAGCTGGTGCTGCGCTCCGGCAGGATGAATGCCGGAGCTGTGCGAGCACAGGTCAGAGGTATCTAAGGATTGGAACTAAACTATGTATGGAACAAAGGAGTATCGTAAGTACAGAGTGTAAGAAGGAATTAGTCAGACTATGGATGTCCGGAGGAATGGAGGTACATATTAACAGAGAACAAACCGGAGATTGCTCCTGAAGGAGCAGAGTTGTGCCCAGAGGCTCCATGGAGTCTTGCTAGGGGTTGGCATGGTATATGACAGCTGGGAAATCCAGGCCTTTCTGTGGCAAGCAGTTATCCTGGACTTTCTGAAGCCAGGTCTGTGCCAATCTACTATCGTTGTGATGAAAGATTACCTAACATCATACAAATCAAGTATCAACTTCTTTCACCCATGGGTCAAGAGAGACCTCAACAAAGCGAATCAAGGCGGAGACCCAGGCCTCCTGCTCGAGTACCTTTTGCACTGTGCTTTGAGGTGTTCAGATTCCCCTCATTTGTCAAGTGAGAAAGTCTTAGTAGCTATATGTCTCAAGGCTGTTGTACCTATTTGCAAAAAGGGGGAGACTGACATGTACGACCCCTTTGTTGGCACCTCTATGGCTGCGCTTGGGAGTCTCTTTAATCTGAAGGTCGATGGATGCAGGATCCGGTTGTAGACATCATAATCATTTCAACGAAACGATCGGTCACCCATGGTTCAAAATCATTATTAGGAGGTCACAGGTGCGGAAGCGAGCTAGTCACTTGCTGGGTCGACTCAGGGAGCTAGGACTGGAGTCCACTGTGAGTAACCAAGTATATTGAGAGGTATAAAGGTATACAGACCTGGAGTCCACTGTGAGTAACCAAGGAGGAGGAACAGTGGGCTCCAGGATGTAAGTGTGCTGGGCAGAGACACAACAACAAGATAAAGCGATGGGGAGAAGTGGAGGGTAGGTATAATGAGCATGAGGAATCACTTGGGCGAAGTTAGAAAATGAAGTAAGCGCTAGTTAGTGCAGTATGAAGCGAAACTTATCAAGAGTGCGGAATCACCAAATCTAACAGAATGTTCACACATAGCTGTTTGATTCAAATATTGTGAACACTTCTGTCATGGAGATTATTCAGCTTATTAGTGGTGGAGCATTAGGGTTAGTATATGAGGTAATTAGCAAGGGTGTGACTGAAAGATGTGAAGAAAATAACCTTCACTATCACATGTAATAATGTTTGTAGGTAAAGAACAAAGGACCATGTTCAAAGGTATGAATCACCCTACAGTCATGTATGGCAACCCTTTTTGGAAAGGAGAGAAAGTGACCTAGAAGAACCCAGAAGAAGTCAGTGCAGCTAGTAATGAGATATACAAATGGAGAAGTGAAATAGGGTTGGAATGATGTACTAAAATAAATCAAAGTGGATATGACATGTTAGTTGCTGACCAGCCATGACTGAGTTAGGACAGATGCTTGGGACATGGAAGGAAGACTGAAATGTACAAATGAGGACCAGATCCACTCAGATGGAACAGAATAGGATTGGACTTGGAAATATAAACAGAGCTGAGATAGGGGGAAAAATCTGTATGCAGGTGTGGAGAGACTCCAGCTCCTATACATGTTGTTATCTATGAGGAGATGGAAAACCTTTGTGTAGAGATGCTTTCTTTGTGCCACAAGTTGTACACGGAGTACATAGTCTGAGGGAAGAAACACATGCAGGGTGGGCTTGGAATCACATGAGTCTTATGTTAGACTTGGTGATTCCGCACTCTTGATAAGTTTCGATTCATACTGCACTAACTTGTGCTTACTTCATTTTCTAACTTCGCTCAAGTGATTCCTCATGCTCATTATACCTACCCTCCACTTCTTCCCATCACTTTAGCTTGTTGTTGTGTCTTTGCCCAATCAGAGCATGGACTTGTAGTGTTTCCATTGGCATTGTGGCTCACTTGTTTACCTCTGTTTACCTACAAGCGCACTTACATCCTGGAGCCCACTGTCCCTCCTCCTTGGTTACTCACAGTGCACTCCAGGTCTGTATACCCTTATACCTCTCTCAATATACTTGGTTACTCACAGTGGACTCCAGTCCTAGTTCCCTGAGTCGACCCACCAAGTGACTAGCTTGTTTCCACACCTGTCAGCTCCTAATAGGGAGAACTGCCTAGGACTTACAAGGAGGCCATGTGTCGAGAGGATGGTGACAAGTGGCAGCAGGCTGCCTTTGACGAACTGGCTGCACACAAGAATAATGGCCCTTGACTCTGGTTCCTAGACCCCGAATAATGAGCTCACATTTAGAATCACTTGAAAGAAGTTAGAAAATGAAGTAAGTACTACTAGTCAGTGCAGTATGAAATGAAACTTTTCAAGAGTGCGAAATCACCAAACTAACACTCACCCCTGAGTGTGCAACTTATCTCCTCCAGTTTGGCCAGTTGCAACATCTGATAGAACCGCTGGACTTTCTCACTCAAGAAAACACCAGCGTGAGCAGATCAAAAGGCATGATGCCACTTGAGTGGGTACAAATACTAGACAGATGTCACCCTCATCAACCACATTTCACAATCAGAACTAGCACACATCCAGCTGGTTCATGCATCTATGATGCTCTGGATACTTGGCTACCTGGATAGTCGACTGGTTGTCCATGTAAAGTTATGAAGTAAGAGGACCAGGGAAGTGAAGTTCATGGAGCAACTGGTGCATCCAGACACTCTTTTTGCCAGCTTCACAAGCAGCCATATATATTCTGCATCAGTGGTGCCACTGACAAGGCCACAATGGGCTGGCACTTGGACATCCAAGACACAACACCAGTTCTAATATTGATCACATGCCTAAGGCACCTTGGGAGCAACCAGTGTCCTTACAACCACCATAGTTAGCATCAGAATAGGTGGTGAACAGCTCAGGAGACCAGTAATCAGGAGCATAAGTGATACTACCAAGGTCCATGGTACCCTTAATGTAGCGAAAAAAGCGCTTGACAGGTGAAAGAAGCGAGCTGGCCAATAGAGTAGGCAATATCTGGATGAGTCGTACAGTCTAACTGCAATGAACCCCAGGGCACCACCATAGTTAATGGATCGCATGAAGTTGTGCTTTTCATCAGTTGTGGGAGCTTGATCACAAGATAGGCAAAGACCAAGGTCCATAGGCGTTGAGA
This sequence comes from Hortiboletus flavorubellus, assembly GCA_038093115.1. Taxonomy (NCBI): domain Eukaryota; kingdom Fungi; phylum Basidiomycota; class Agaricomycetes; order Boletales; family Boletaceae; genus Hortiboletus; species Hortiboletus flavorubellus. The sequence continues at coordinate 5,683 of JBBPRR010000179.1, forward strand.
CAGACTTGCAATCGCCCATTCCATGATGAGACAGCATCTCAAGAGAGAGTACTGACACCGTGACAGCTGGAGAGAGCATTGTGGGCAATCTCTGTTGATCTTAAGGCCCAGGATCCCTGTGGTAGGGGTCAAGGGGCCAATTTTGAAGTGCTTTTGCAACTTGTCCAGGATGGACTTTGTTACATCCAGTGATTTTGAAGCATAGGTCATGTCATTCACAAAGACAGAGAGAGGATGATCATGACATTGTCCTGGGAGTACATATAGAGTCTGTTTGAAGCCCATGGAGTAACTGCTCCCACCCCTTGTTAGATGTGGTGATTCTGCACTCTTGATAAGGTTGACTTCATACCACACTAAGTACTGCTTACTTCACTTTCTGACTTCGTGCAAGTGATTCCCCATGCTCATTGTACCTACCTTCAACTTCTCCCCATCACTTTAGCTTGCTGTTGTGTCTCTGCCCAAGCAGAGCTTGGACTTGTAGTGTTTCCATTTGCACTATGGCTCACTTGTTTACCTACAAGCACACTTACATCCTGCAGTCCACTATTCCTCCTCCTTGGTTACTATCCACCAAGTGAGAAGCTCGCTTCCACAACTGTTACCTTGTAATAAAGAGTGTCAAGAGAGACCTGACTATACATTGAGATTGTGCTACTGAGCATAGAGGATTATTGAATGAAGGGATTGGATGAACCCAAGCAATAGTAAAAATCTCATGTTGATGTTACTTCCTCTAAACAACCCCCAATAAGTACTGGGGTCCACTGTGAGTAACCAAGTATATTGAGAGAGGTATAAGGGTATACAGACCTGGAGTCCACTGTGAGTAACCAAGGAGGAGGGACAGTGGGCTCCAGGATGTAAGTGCGCTTGTAGGTAAACAGAGGTAAACAAGTGAGCCACAATAGGAATGGAAACACTACAAGTCCATGCTCTGCTTGGGCAGAGACACAACAACAAGCTAAAGTGATGGGGAGAAGTGGAGGATAGGTATAATGAGCATGAGGAATCACTTGAGCGAAGTTAGAAAATGAAGTAAGCACAAGTTAGTGCAGTATGAATCGAAACTTATCAAGAGTGCGGAATCACCGGGTCTAACACTCCCTTGGTGCAAAGAGCAACAATGTAGGCATTCTCATTATCTCCATCATCATCCTCAGGTATGAACTGCGCTGAACTCAGCTTCCACCACTCTTGAGGAGGTTTCTGTGCTCAAGCAGGGAGTCTAGCACCAATGCCAATAGGACTAGATGGGACATCAGGCGGAGATGTGGAGGTGGAGTTGCAAGTGGTGCACGGGTGGGAAGGCACAGGAAGTGACGCCGGTGATGCTGGAGCTGTAGCAGGTGCAGGATACTCAGGGTGATCCACCACTCCCTCAGGAGCAGGCACCTGTGGAATGATAGCAACAGCAGGCTCCTCCCCAAGCTGATTATACCTACCCTCCACTGCTTCCCATCGTTTTTAGCTTCTTGTTCTGTCTCTCCCTAAGCAGAGCTTGGCCGGGGAGTGTTTCATTCGCATTGTGGGTCACTTGTTTACCATTGTTTACCTACAAGCGCACTTACATCCTGGAGTCCACCGCTGCGTTTCTGGAAAGTGTCACAAAACCCATCACTGAGTGTGCGAGCCCAGCAATGACTGTTGCACTGGATCGCAGACATGTCCAACCCAACCTCACTGATGTGAAAGCCCTTCCTTGACTTCAAACTAGTTACTGGGATGCAACTGGATATCACAACAGCGCCTGATCCTCTCTCCAGCAGCTCCTGGTGGGTCTCTCAACCACCAGCTATTAGGAGGTAAAAGATGTTCTGGTGCCCTGCTCTAACAATCTGCCTGTCATCGGTTCTACATACATATTCATGCAGAAACATCGCGCTGATGGCTCACTTGAGCGTTGTAAGGGTTTTTGGTTGCACAGATTTCTCTCAGTGTCCTGGCTTCAAGTATCTCGAAGTATTTGTGCCAACTGTGTGCCTGCTCACTTTGCGCATCATTCTCGCACTTGCTATACTTCATACCCTCCATCTCTGGCAGAGTCTTTGGACGTTTTCGATGCCTATTTGAACGGCTAAATGGACTGTGAATATATATGAAGCAGCCAGAGGGCTTTTTCCCATGGTAAATCAAAGAATACTGTCTGTTTGCTTAAGAAGTCACTGTATGGCACGAAACAAGGCGGAAACCGGAAGATGCGCACCATTGCGTGGTCGATTGGCTTCGAACAGATGTCCTCAGATGCTGCGTATAGGTCTCGGTCCGAGGTAATCTCCGCATCATTTTGCCTGTCTTTGTGGATGACACGACCCTTGCTTGGCTGTCTTTGCCGGCCATCAAGCAGGCGATCGCTGAATTGTGGACTCACTTCAAACTGTGCAATCTTGGGCCGACAACACACCACCGAAACTGTGTACCCATATGGCTGCATGCGAAGCTGGCAAGGAGATTGTGCAGGAAAGTGATTTCCCCATAGCCCCATCACAACTGGTGAAGAGCACACAACGTTGTGCAACCCATTGAGCATGGACCAGTCCTGGGTGCATTGCAGTATATCTCTCCTGCAAAGTGGCACTCACCCAGACATCGCCTACTCTTCACTTGGGTGAATGCCCATTGTGTTAGGAGGTAACAGGTGTGGAAGCGAGCTAATCCCTTGCTGGGTCAACTCAGGGAGGTAGGACTGGAGTCCACTGTGAGTAACCGAGTATATTGCGACAGGTATACAGGTATACAGACCTGGAGTCCACTGTGTGTAATCAAGGAAACAGTGGGCTCTAGGATGGAAGTGCGCTGGTAGGAACAATGGTAAACAAATGAGACGAAGTGCGAATGGAAATACTACAAGTCCAGGCATTTGCTTGGGGGCCCAACTCTAGCTGCCCCCCCAGTTCAATGAGTCCAAACATCTGACAGAACAGCTCTTGGTCAGACAAGATCAGCAGGCATTTTTGCAGTGGATACAAAAGTGGGAGGAATGTCACCCTTGTGAATCGCATCACAACCAGAACCAGAAAACCTCCAACTGCTTCATGCGTCCATGATACTCTACATGCCATGGTTGGCATCAGAATAAGTGGTGAACAGCTCAGGAGATGAGGAAGCAAGAGTATAAGTGATGCCAATGTCCATGGTACCTTGATGTAGCGAAACAGGTGCTTGACTGCGTTCCAATGAGTGATACTAGGGTTGGAGGTGAAAGAAGCGAACAGAGTAGGTGATATCTGGATGAGTGGTGCAGGAGAGGTACAGCACTGAGCCCAGAGCACCACCATAGTCGCATGAAGTTGTGCTCTTCATCAGTTGTGGGGACTTCATCATGACATAGGCAAAGACCAGGTCCATAGGCACCAAGACAGGCGATGCATTTACAAAGGCTGCAGACCACTTGATAAAGACTAACCACATGCACTATGAAAAAATATTTGCTGAGGGACCTGGTCATCTCCATCTTGACATTGAGCAGGACATGTGGTGGATATGCCAAGAGTGGCACTCCTTTCTGGGCTTGGGTTCTTCCAGTGGAAGACCCAATTGCACCAGTAAGATTCCAAGGTAGCATTGGATTGAACAAGGAATGGATCAAGTCTGTGCCAGCTGAGGTGCTGCTGGAGCTCTTGTTGTTTGTGATTGTGGAGGCAGTGATTTCCACATCCTACAAACCTCCTTTCCTAGGGTGTTGTTAGTGGCAAAGGAGATTCCAGCAACCCTTACTCCCTCTGCCCCCCATGCCCATGCAGCTTCCACAACATCCAGGCCTTCTGCTACTGCCATTCTTGACAGTGGAGAGAATTTGCAAGAATCCATTTGATCCGCCACTACTCATATTCTTGGGACCCCCAATAACCAGACCAATGGTGCTGAGAAGATGGATGCTCTGTTGGCAATCATGAATGAATAAGGAAACATGCCTGTGGTCCCAAGGAAAGAACGCAGAAAGAGCCTCTCATTGACCAGCAATACAAGTGATGCATGAAGGCTTACTATCTGATGGCACAACTCTGGCAAGTCAAAGGCAGTCCATGATGATGTCCAAAATATCTTTTTGCAGGGGGAGCTTGTCATGGAGGTCTTTCAAAAGGGACCCATTCCCTGCCTTCCGGCCCTGTTGAGCAGAGTAATTGCTTAATGTGTCAGTCACTTTAAGTTTTGTTGCTGTCAGCCACATTGTGGTGCATTGTTGTTATGTAGCAGTGTTTTTCACTCATTCCATAGAACCTTTGAGTCTCATCTCACTTCTCTTTAGCTCTTGACATTGGACTGCAGGTATGTCTTGTATGCTCTGTAGCATTGTAATGAAGATGTTGGACTTCCTCCCTTTATGCCCCAGTGTCATGACTATTGCTTTACTGCTGGTGTGGGCATTTTTCATTTCCCTTACTTACCACAGATGCACTTTATTTTTACCCTCACACATGCACTCTATTCTCCCCTCTTCTCCTTACCTGCAAATCCCAGTCAAATACATCCAAATCCAAACAGTCTCTCACTGCTAACCCACCCCTCACTTTGTTTGCACAGCAGAGTAAATGCACATTAGTGGAGTTGACCTGGCCAGAAATTGCTGGAATGCTACCTCCATGGCCACTACTTGAGGCAGGTTAGCTGCTCATGGTACATGTGTATTCAGCTGTTGCTTTCTCATATTGAAAATGGCACCATCAGCACACCATTCTTTCTCTCACTCTTCCTTTCCCTGATCCAACTGCCCTGAAATTCCACAGCCAGATGGTTGTCCTCTGCCACAGCTCTGATGATGCTGCTACCAACCCAGCTCCATCTGCAACCAGTGTGCAAGCAAGTCAAGGTAAAGCAGTTGCATTGAATTTCAGTTTTAGGCATGCTGTTCTATACCCAGTCTAAACAACTTCACCATCCAGAAGGAGTATTATAACTTCTGCAGGGATGTAATCCATAGCACCAGCATTTGTGCTGCCTACAGCAGCCATATGTGCCATCAGTTTCAGAGAGGTTGGCTTGGGATGCATCACTTTCAGTTGACTCAAATCTGAAGTAATCTTCCAATGCATCCTTTGCCATTGGAGCCATGGGGGTGACAACCAGCTGACAAATGGCCCCCTTCTGGTATACCCAGGCCTTTCTGATGTCCAGGCATCAATCATATTAACCAGCCACTCTGCAGTACAAGTTTGTGGATTAAGGCAGCAGGAGAAAGGCCAAGCTGCATGTCCCATGATCATGGTGACCATTGCAGATTCACAGGAAACTCTTCTTGCCTGCTGCTCTCCTCTGGACTTAAGCCACCAGTTTTATGCCCAGCCCAAGAACATATGTGCTCTCTCTTTACAGTGCTGTTTTCACACCCACTAACCCCTTTGTTTGCTTTAGCTGTTCAGGCAGCATATACACATGCAGGAAATCTTGCCTGCCCCTGCTGAAATGCCTAGGGCCCAGGCATGCTGGTTCATTGGGTCAAACCCAATTCAGGCTTATTGTGCATGCCAGAAGGCTTGCTTCATTTTTGGATGCCATCACACAAGCTTCCCAGGCTTGCACACAAAATGGTGACCATCCTGCTGAATTATACTATGGTATGATGACTCAAAAAGAATGCATGGCAGATGGAGGGGGCATTTCCTGGTTAGGTGGTGCAGCAGTGAGGTTTCTTAAGGTCTTAAAAGGCTTGAAGTTGTCATTTTCATCCATAAAAACTATAGTGATGCTGCCATTTCCTGTTGCTCCATTGCCCTCTATGCTCCTGCTATCAGATCCTGAGGTGTTGAGTTCACTCAGTGCAGAATGCCTAGCTGCCAGCATTCCAGACATGACCTCTTCTTCCAGTACAACTCTTGCTGTGTTTGCCTGACTTGGAGGAAGTGTGTATGGGTGTCCTGCTGGGTCAGCAAGTGGGACATCCTGCTGTACCTGGGGCATCAAACAGCAAACTTCTGGGTGTATACTGATGTGAGTATCCTCCACCAGCTGATTTGAGGCATATTTTAGTCATGGCCAAGCTGCAAGGGGATGGCAAACCAATGGACCTGGAGTCTTAAAAAATGTCCCCTATAGCCATAATACACTGCCACTGCATAAGTACAGTATGATTCCCTGCAGGGTATGTGGTAGTAGTGCATATATTTCATACTGTATGCATTGGACAACATAGTTTCTATCATGATATACAAGCAAAAATACAATATACAGTAGTAAATATCATGAATATCTAAGCCAGCCAGGTCTCAACTGTGTACATGATTAAATCTCTTTGCAATAGCACACAGAGTGTTACATCTGAGGCAGCCCATGCTATGGAAGGGCAGCCACTGTCTAGAGTCCCTAAACACTGCTGTCCAGCAATAAAAACTACTAATAGTATTTATATCTGAGACATGATCAGATATGTACCTACAACTTAGTCACTATATATTTGTAAAAAGATGGCATCTAGGAAAAAGAAAATGTTTGCGATAAATATTATTTAACAATTTGAGATAATATAGTTCACTATGTATGTGTGAAAAAGTGATAGAATATATAAGCATGACCTTTAGATATTATTATGCATAAATTTTGCTAAGTTACTGTTTCTTTTTTAGAAGACTATGTTTCACATACATTGTAAAATATCTTTTTGTTAAGTACCATGCAACTCCTGGTGGAACTCCAGAACTCCGGAGTTTGTGCAGATGGATATGACTTTGGCTTCAGCTTATGTGCTGCACCTTGCTGTTATTCGTGTCCTGTATTTCTGAGGAAAGAGGAACAGAGGAGAAAGAAAGAAACAGAAGTCTGCCTTAGTCGATAATCAAGCTACTGTACACAGAGTGTCTAGGAGTTTATATATGGAGGGGAGTACAGTATTAGTAAACAGATGATTGAGATGGAGGTCAGAGAGTAGGAAAGCTGGTGTTGCGCTCCAGTGAGATGAATATTGAAGCTGTGCGAGCACAGGTCAGAGGTATCTATGAACCGGAACTACACTATGTATGGAACATGGAGTATTGTAAGTAGAAAGTGTCAGAGGATATTAGTCAGAGTACACAGGTCTGGAGGACTGGAGGTGCATTGAGCCTTAAGTACCTACTAGAGGTATGTACATGTTGTGACCATATCTAATGATCCAGGAACAAAAGGGGAAAAGGCATAGGGTGAAACGGAAGTGAAACATGTGTGAAACATATATATCAAGAAATGGAAAAGAAACATGATCAAACGCTTCTGTAACAAGGTGAAACATAGATCTGGAATGGAGATGTGAAACATAGTGTAAAACAGGTAGGATGAGAAGTCTTGTGCATGAAATGGAGTGAAGAGGTGAGACGACTATGACACATGAGATAAGGGCAGATGAGGTCAAGATAAGATATAGATAAGATTGTCTGTTGATAGATGTAGAAAACATTAAGTCCAATGAACATAGGGGTACAGGAATATACCGATTGTAACACCAGACTGGTGACCACAAAGACGAACTTGAATCTGGGAATACTACAGCCAAAGACAATGCTCAGGCTGTTATTTATTTGTAAATAAAGCAAGGACTTATTTCTGATGTAGCCCTATAAGCAAGGTGATACTGGTAGTAGGATTCAGGTAATAGATTAAGGCCAACAGTATTAGGTGGGCAACAATGGTATAATTAAGTGGGTGATATTGATGGGCTTATAAGGCCTTGTTTTTCTAGCTTATGTTATGTATTAGTTATCTATGGTCCTTCTGCCAACCAACAACATCATCCTCACAAACCATTCTACCAAAAATGTAAGTAATCAGACATTTTCAGAATGGAAATGACTACATATTCAGCCATTGCACAGATTTCCAACCTGGAGAGTACAATGCTTTCCTTTTGCAGGCGACAACATATCCTTGTAGTTGTAACTTGTAAGTTTTTACTTACAGTCATTGGTCAGACTTGTGATTGAAACTACATCTAGAAGAACATGCCTCCCTCCTATCCCATCCAGAAGTGGTGTACATGCAAAGAATGTGTTCAGAAACATCCCAACAGCATTCTAATAGAGTCTCACCTCCTTTCTCTGCATCAAAAGCATGTCTAGAATGAATGTGCACACCATAGTGAATGTGCTACTCCCTTACTTCCTCTCAACCCTTAGTATGTCCTCTGGACACTCATCTTTTTCCTGCCAACTAAAAGCATGTCCAGAATGAATGTACATGATACAGTAGACCTGCTGCTCCTTTGCCTGCTCAACCTTTAGTGTATGCTATTGCTCCCTCATTCTCCCCACCCTTTTGTATATTATTTGGACAACCATGTGTGATGCAGTGAATGTACATACTACTCCCTTGCTTCCCCAACCCCTAGTATGTTCTCTAGATGCTCATCTCCTCACCAACTAAAAACATGTCCAGAAAAAACATATACGATGCAGTGGACCCACTACGTCTTCACCTACTCAACCCCCAGTGGACACTGCCACTTCCTCATCCCCCCACCCCCTTGCAGATTTGGACAACTTGATAAATTGCACAGCCAACCTCTTCTCTGTTATGGCCTCTCTGACTCGAGCTCTGTGGATGATCTTGCTGGTCAATTGTTCACACTCACTTTCACTGACAATGGAATGAACACAATGGATAATATCAACAAACTCTGGAATTCATGAATTGACTTTTGGGCAAATGGGTCCAGTCAGTCTATTGTTTTTTCACCCCCAGCTCCAATTCCTGTTGCAGAAGTTGCAGCAAGTCTAAGTCACCTCCACAGGCTCTACATTCCACATCTGCAGTCCTTTTCTTTAGATATGATATCCATCAACACCCATTTGCCTGACATCTGCCATCTAGGAACCCCACTGAATGTCCACCCAGCACTCACAGTGTCCAGTGCTTGACTCTCAAAGCCCAACAACTATCATTCCACAAGAGCCCTTCAGTTGTTATCCAATATTGAAGTTGGAATCCAGAAATATTCTCATCTGTTATTGACCACTATAAGGAGGGGAAGTTATGATACCATCAAGCATGAGCTTGTTATTCTTCAATATGCCACCTTGGGCATTCGGTGAAAAACTAATGAAGTCATGTCATGCAAAGCAGAGATTTGGAAAGCTCTGGATGAGCTTAAAAAGCAACTGAAGCTATTACAAGACTCAACAGAGATGAGGGGTCCAGCAGAATTCAATAGTGGTAAGTAGTTCAGGGTAGCTAGCCTGTCATATACCGTGCCAATCCCTAGCACACTTCAGCCCTCCAGGCACAATGCTGCTCCTTCAAGAGCAATCTCCAGTCTGTTCTCTGTAATTATGTATCTCCATTCCTCCGGATCTGTACCTCGGACCTTCTGTACCTCTGACTAAACCCTTCTAACATTCTATTTACAATATTCCTTGTTCCACACTTAGTTTAGTTCCAATTCTGATTCATAGATACCTTCAACCTGTGCTTGCACAGCTCCGGCATTCGTCCTGCCGGAGTGCAGCACTGGCTTTCTGATCTCCTATCCTCCGTCTTCATCATCCATTACTAATACTGTACTCTTCCTCTGTATGTAAACTCCTAGATACTCCATATACAATAGCTTGATTATCAACTAGGATAGACTCCTGTTCCTTTCCGTCTCTTCTGTTCCTCTTTGCTCCAAAATACAGGACATGAACGACAGCAAGGTCACAGCACATCAGCTGAAGCCGAAGTCCTATTCATCTGCATGAACTCTGGAGTTCTGGAGTTCAGCCAAGAGTTGTATGGTCTCTAACATAGCCTAACAAACACTCAATCTGTTGATTTTCACTAGATAAACAATTCCTATTTCCCATTGAGCATATGGACACTATAGCACAGGTGGCATTACTAATTATTGTTGTCTGCAGCATTGTCATGCGCATCAGCCTCTGCAGAGGCAATTTCATCATCACGGCTCTGTCATTACTACTTTATCTTGCCTTTCAACACCATAATGGAACTCTCAATTTTATTCATGAGAACATTATCAAACAAATCCCCTTGATAATCGAAGAGGCTCTAGCTAGGTTTAATCTCAAGTGCAAAACAATTTCATATGCTATTTGTACATGTCATTGCATATATATGCTGACTTATTGAGCCAGATTGACTATATCCCATTATTTTAAGCATTATACCCACCATCCAAGACCTGAAACCCAATGTTGGGAGCCACTACTACATATGTCAGCAAGTGGTGAACATTGTCCAGAGAAGACATTTCTCTATTATGATTTCAATGATTACCTCACCAATCTACTGTTGTGGCATGACATCAAGTTAATGATGGATCAAGTTTTCAATGACCTTCACAACTCCCTTTCTTCTCCTTCACCTCACTTAGTTCAACACCCTTTTGAAACCTGCTTCTTTTGGGAATTCCATGGGCCAAAGTCTAAGAAATTGTTTGCTCTACATGTCAATTTTTTCAACCCCCAGAGTATGTGTGTGTGCATGGGGCAAGCATCTCATTAGGAATCATCTCAATGGCATGCCTCAATTTACCACTTAACATTTGTTACAAGCCTGAAAATATGTATCTTGCAGGCATCATCCCTGATTCCATGTAGCCCTCACTTGAGAAGCTCAACCACTACATTCATCCACTCATGCAGGATCTTGCAGAATCCTGGGAGAGAGGGGTCTGGTACTTAAAGACTACAAATTTCCAGAATGGCTAACTTACTCAGAGTGTAATCACCCTTGCTGTATGCGACCTCTCTGCTGCACGCCACCTATTAGTACTTGCATCTATCAGCAGTCACTTTATTTGCAGTGCTTGCAACTACTACCACAAAACTAACTATGGTCGGATTGACTATGAGAAATGGATCCTATATGATAAGGAAAAGCTCTGTAGATGCACTAAACTGTGGCAGGATACTATCTCATCCGGGAAGCATGACAGGTTGTTTAAAGAGAATGATGTCCATTGGTTGAAATTATGGCACCTTCCGTATTGGGATCCTGCATGTCAAGTTGTGGTGGATTCAATGTATTGTATCCTCAAAGGACTAGTGTAGCACCACACCTACAATCTCTTGGGTCTGACCAATGAAAAGACATTACCCTTGCCTAGCACGACTTCACTACTTGCTTTTGCCCATGCCTTTCCACCCATTGATGTTAATTCATCCACAATCTCACTAATGACAATGAAGGGGCTTACACATGTTTTCACCATCCATGAACTATTAGTCACACGAGTATCATCTCAGCATGACCTAGTTATGTCAATGAGTACATGGAACATCTTCTGGAAATGTTATATCACAAGAATCACCACTCACTACAATATGTTTGCCAGAGCCTCAATTACATGCCTTCCAAGAGAATGCAACTGTACAAATTAGACTATGCAAAGGCTCTCATCCAATGGGTAAGCTCATTCATTATTATATAGTCATATCACTAATGTATTTCTAGCAACATCAGATGCCCCTGTCACCCTTCGTATCCGATGTTTACCATAAGCTAGATTGAAACATGATTCTCACAAAGATCCATAAGGTCATTTATGATTTGTCAAAGCCCTTCTGGTTTGGATCTGTTCCTACTGACAACTTTGGCGACATGTTAGTGAGATGATCAAAGCAGATGAGTGGAGGTCATTGACCACAGTTTACATTTCTCTTGTACTGATCAGCTTATGGGGAACAGGCACCTCCAATCCTGCAACCAACAAAGCTCTCCAAAGCACCATGGACCTCGTTTCTGCAGTATACATTGCTGATATCTAAACAACAAGTTTTGAATGTGCAAAAGCTTACCAGTCTTGGATCACTTTCTATGTCGGGAAGCTGAAGGAATGTTTTCCCAAATTTGACCTTCAATCAAACCATCACACATCTTTTCACACCTATGACTATCTCATTTTCTTTGCTCTTGTCTGCTTTTGGTGGACATTCCCTTTTGAGCAACTTATTGGCTTCCTCCAATGGCTTCCCAGCAACCATAAAATAGATACATGTCTCATGATTGTTCTGTTTACCCATGCTAAGTCCTTGTTATTAGGGGAGCTCAAAACCACCATGCTTCAATCATATCTGAAAGAAGCCAAATTACGCTCCTGGTTGCCTTGTTCAAAATGTCTGATGGCAATTCATGAATGCAAGATTTTACTTGATAAGGCCTACTGCTTTCTAAATGGCAATTCAAATATTACCCACAATAGTCTCATCATGACAATTGAATTGCCAAAAGCAACAAAGGTCCTCCATGACCTACAAGACATTGTTGGATGACAAACAGCAGTTCTGTGTGCTCATGTCAAGGATAGGATGAGCATGGTCTATAGTTGTACATTCATCCACACTGGAAACTCCCTTATACTTTTTTACCCACAAGGTAATCACTTACTGGAGCAGGTTCCTGATAGCATCAAATATATATTTGAGGATGGGGATTCCTTTACTTTTGTGGTGCAAAGGCAACTACCACTGAATGAAGGAAAGCAGGTCCTTTCACTATCCATCCTCATTTCCCCACATGACAGTATTCTGTAGCACTACAAGATACCCTCGAACACATACAATTTTTGTGGGTTTGTGGTTGCTACACATACTGGGCAATCTTAGATAACCAGGTGATTGTTCTCAACTTGTCTCAGGTAAGTAACTGGCTTCCAACATCTGTTTCATTTAGTTTCTCACTCATTGCTCTCACTAGGATTAATATATATATGACCTGTGCACTACAAAATATCAGAGGCTCTGGGAGTACCATTGGTACTATGTATTTTGGACTTATCTTGATAATAATTGATAAGATTTTGGCAACCAACCAATGAGTGGTTGTGCAGTGTCATATCCTATATTTTGCCCAAGTTCAACTCCAGCCCCCCAGGCCTATCATCAAGAACTCCGCTACATTCTCGTGCAGGACTTGTCTTTGGACTTTTGGACTTGTACTTAGTATCTCCTTTTCATTTCTGTTTCTTGTTCTTTTATTTAGTACTAGCTTCATTTATTACTTACCTCCATACCTGTGTCTTGCTTAGAGAACAGCTCTGGGTTCCTCTTACGTACCTGGAATGCAGCTCCAGGATACTTACTCCTGATTTCTGTTCTCTTACCAATCCCTTACGACTCCGTTTACTAATCATTCTTGAACTCCATATATAAGCCTCCGATTTCACTCCTATACTCCTTAGTTCAAATATTAACTAGAATAACTCTCCTGACTTCCGCTTGAGTCTTGGCGACTCTTCTCTGATACCTCCGCTTGACTTGACATTTCTATGTCTTAAGTCTTACCTCCGATCTGTGTAAATCTGTGACTAAATTCTTGTAAGGGTGCACCACATACGGTGAAGCCAAGTCTTATCTCTATAATCATCTCTAGTGTTCTGGAGTTGATACCGGAGTTCCAGTTCTAACAGTATATTTGAACTCACACTTGCAAAGAGTTCCCCCATGGCTACATGTACTACCCACTCCCATACTCATGCTCCCATTGGCACCAACAGCTCTCCCAGATTCAATTCCCTCATCGCCTTCGGAAACAGTTCTTGAGATCCAGAACTTGTCGACCAATTCCAAAGCTTCTTTACTTGTTGCACCCCTGCCTCTGCTTCAGCATCGTGTCCTCTTCCCTGATTCCCAACTCTGGGTGCATACATTGAAGTTCTAGAGGATGATGATGAGCAATTGCTCCATACACCTCCCAATGAACCAGGTTTTCCAGAAGACCCCAGAGATGGTCTGGATGGCAATGACCCAGATGACTCAGATGATCCTGACAAGGATTACTTCCCTGATCCCTATGACCCATATGACCCAGACTCTGACGACAATGAGCATATCCTGTGAGATATCCTTGCTCAGCTAGTGAACGCCATTCAGGGCCTTGCTCGCTCCACTTGTCGTCCCACCTCTGACTCTAACCTCCTGCACCAAAGTTCAAGAGCCCAACCAGTTTGACAGGACAAAACCCCACAAACTCTGGGCTTTCATGATGTAAGTGCAAATTATATTTCCAGGATTACCCCAAAGCTTTTAGCACAGATTGCACTAAAGTAACCTTCATGCAGTCCTACTTGAAAGATATGGCACTGGAGTGGTTCCAACCAGACCTCCTCCAAATGGAAGATCCCAACCAACGTCCCTTCTGGATGGACAACTACAAAAGTTTATCCTTGAACTCCAGGCAAACTTCAGTCTGCACGACCCTGTCAGAGATGTGGAGCACCAACTTGACCACCTGTCCATAAAGCGTGGTCAACATATTAACAAGTATGTGGTCGAGTTTAATAGGATAGCTTCGTAAGTCCAAGGTTACGGAGAAGGTGGATGCCCTCCAGCACCACTTCTACAATGGTCTGCTGGACTGTATCAAGGATGAAATCTCCCACGTTGGGAAATCCCTAACACTCTCCAAGCTCCAGCACCTTGCACAGTCGATTGACACGTGCTACTGGGAGTGCAAGTCCAAATTCAATCACCAAGCAAAGACATCCAACCAGCCCTCTGCATCCAAGCCCTCCAACAAATTGTTCACCCCCATGCCCTCCTCTGCTCGCCCCTCCAGAAATTCCAAAGACACCAAGGAGTATAAGAGCAAGGGAGCCTCCACATTCGCTTTTTCAAAGCTGGACTTGTTGTCAAAATTATGTAGGCAAAGATGGCAAGCTCACCCCTGAAGAACGCAAGCAGCACTTTGACCTCAAGTTGTGTATGTTCTGCGGCATATGGCCAAGAAATACCCCAAATTTACCTCTAAGGCATTCAAGGCCTGCGCTGCGACAACTACTCCAAAAACCAAACCAGAGGTCTTCACCTCAGAGACAAAAAAATAGAGTGTGACCTCCATGACTTCGCACTGAAGGTCACATTGAACCCACCTGTGCACTCAAGGAGATCCATCTCAACGCATCTGCTCTTTCAGACCCCAAATCACTCATGCCCTCCACTTCCTTAGTATTCCATGATATTCCTCTGTTCCCTATGCTTGTAGACTCCAGATCCTCTAATTGCTTTATCAATACATCTATTGTTAATAAAAACAATCTTTCCACCTACTCCGTTCCCCCACTCCCACTCTGACTTTTTGACAGGACAACAAATTTCACCATAACTCAAGCTATTGACCTCTCTGTCCATTTCAAAACTGGTTATATCACTCCGAAAACATTATATGTCACCCCACTGGATGGTTCTTGTTCCCTTGTTTTAGGACATAACTAGCTCACCTGCTACAATCCATTGATTGACTGGATCTCGAGCAGTATCTCGTTTCGTTTATCTGAACAGAACATGCCAGCACCCCTGAGCTCATCTCCGTAGCCTCTGGTCTTACCACCTCTGACTGATTTCACATCCCCTGATCCACCACGTTTCTCTGCCCACAAGGCTTCACCCATAGCAATCATCGGTATGCCTACATTCGCACTTGCTTGTTGCTTTCAGGGCTTCGTACAGTTTAACCTGCACCTCCACACCAAAGAGAGTGACCTCCATGCCACTTCTGTCACCCCCGATCCTGCTGATTTGTCTGGTGTCCCTCTGGACTATTATGATTTTGCAAAACTTTTCAGCAAAAGCAAGGCCTCCCAGCTTGCTCCGTATTGCGAATACAACCTGAAGATCAACCTAGAAGAAGGTACTTCTCCCCCCTTAGGCACTACACACACACTCTCCCCCTTCAAGCTTGAGTTTCTCTGGACTTTCCTCGATGAACACCTAGCAATGGGGTTCATCTATCCCTTCTCCTCCGCTCATGCTGCTCTGGTCCTCTTTGTCTGCAAGAAGGATGATTTGCTCCACCTTTGTATTAACTTTTGAGGACTCAATAAGATCATGAAGAAAGGCCACCACCCTCTACCACATATCTTTGACCTTTTGGAGGCTCCAAGCTGCGCCAAAATCTACATCAAAATCGACCTTCAACATACCTACCATTTGGTTCACATCACCAATGGCAATGAATGGAAGACGTCCTTCCAGATGCGCTACGGCTCCTATGAATGGCTTGTCATGCCGTTTGGACTAACCAACGCTCCTGTGGCATTTTGGCAGTTCATCAACACTATCATCACTGATCTTTTAGATGTTTGCATTATAGTTTATTTGGATGATATATTAATCTTCTCCGCAGACATGGCCTCCTATAAAGAGTATGTCCAGGAGGTTCTCCAAAGACTTTGCAAACATGGACTTTATATGAAAGCATCTAAGTGCAAATTCCCCACCAACTCTATTGAGTACCTTGGTTACCAGCTGTCACCCTCTGGACTTACCATGTATCTGGAGAAGGTTCAGACTATTCAGGATTGGCCTGAGCTTCATAAAGTCAAGGACATTCAGTCTTTCCTTGGTTTCACAAACTTTTACTATTGTTTTATTAATAATTATTTCAACATCGTCACTCCCTTAACCCGTTTCACCCACAAGAATACTCTGTGGAACTTCTCTGACTCCTGTCACTTGGCTTTCTGGAAGCTCAAGGAAGCCTTCACCTCTGCTTTGATAATTGTAGAAACCGATGCCTTCAACTATGCCATTGCTGGCATTTTCTTTATCAAGTGCCCCAACAAAAAGATTCATTTAGTTGCATTCTACTCTTGGATATTGTCTTCTCCAGAGCTCAATTACAACACCCACGACAAGGAGCTACTCACCATTCACAAGTCCTTCTGGACCTGGTAACATTTCCTTGAAGGCTCCACAACTCCGATTGACATGGTCACCAACCACAAGAACCTAGAGTACTTTGCTACCATGAAACTCCTGACTCGGTGGCAAGTCCACTGGTTGGAGTTCCTCTTCCAATTCAATATGGTTGTTCGCTTTTGCCCCAGATGCCTTGGGGCAAAACCTGATGCCCTCACTAGATGCTGGGATATCTATTTCAAAGGGGGGAATAAGGACTACACTCATATCAACCCTCACAATTTCTGCCCTGTGTTCACTCAGGAGCAACTCACTGAGTTCCTACAAGCTACTTACTGTACCTCATGGCTCCAGTACTCCAGGCCAGTGTATTCTTTGATAAAGAGACCCTTCATAGTGATATCCTTTTTGCTTTCCCCTCCAACTCTCTGGCCACCATCTGTATGTCCACCTTCAAGCCCTCCAACTCCCAATGGTCTATTGACACTGATGGCTTCCTCCGCCTAGACAATAGAATCTACGTACTAGACTCCAATAACCTCTGTCTCTGAGTCCTCCAGTACAAACATGATCATCTTCTCTCCAGACATTTCAGCCAGAACTGGACCTTGGAACTAATTCGATGCGAATACACTTGGCCAGGTATCAGAACATTTGTAACAGACTACATCTCGTCCTGCACAACCTGCGCCTGTGCAAAGGTTTCTAGACACAAACCATACAGATTGCTCAAGCAGCTTCCTATCCCAGAGAAGCCATGGAATTCCATCTCCATGAACTTCATCGAACAGCTCCCTGCATCCTCCAAATTCACCGTCATCCTAGTAGTGGTAGATCGTTTATCCAAGCAGTGCATTTTCATTCCAATGCACAATACAATTACATCTCCAGAGCTCACCAAACTCTTCCTACTCCATGTCTTTTCCAAGCATGGAGTTCCCTCCCACATTACCTTTGATAGAGGTTTGGAGTTCGTCTCTCATTTCTTCCATTCACTCAGTAAGACCCTGGACATCTGTCTCCATTTTACCTCCATTTATCACCCCGAAGGAGACAGTCAAACAGAACAAATGAACCAGACACTGGAGCAGTATCTCCAAGTCTATTGTAATTACCAGCAAGACAACTGGTCTGAATTCCTGCCCCTAGCAGAGTTCGCATACAACAATACTCCAAGCACTACCACTGGAGTCTCACTGTTCTTCACCAACAAGGACTATCATCCCAATATTACTGTTCACCCCGAGCGTGACCTTACTTCTGAAAGAGCTTGCAAATATTCCATTGACCTTGATTCCCTCCATGCATTCCTCCATGAGGAGATAGCTGCTGCATAAAAGCAATACCAAGGACCTGTGGATGCTAAACAAACTCTGGCACTGGACTTCAAAGTTGGTGACCAGGTATTTGTCAAAGCAAAATACTTCCACTCAACAAGGCCCTCTAAGAAACTCACTGAGAAGAATTTAGGGCCATATACAATTATCGCTCAGGCAGGATCTCACTCTTTTACACTTCACCTTCCAGACTCCATGAAGTCCATTTACCCCGTATTTCATGTCTCCCAACTGGAGCCCTCCATACCCAATACAATTCACAATCAGGTACAACCCCCACCTCCTCTGGTAGAAGTTGATAGAGAACTGGAGTACGAGGTCTCCAAGATATGTACTTGACTCCAAGATAGACCGAAAAAGAAAGAACTGTAAGTTTTTGTACCTCATCCGTTGGTCTGGATACGAAGGCACTGAGGATGAGACCTCCTGGCTCTTAGCCAAAGAACTCAATCATGCTTCTGAACTCATCCACAACTATCACTTCTGTTACCCAGACAAATCCAGACCTCACTCCAATGTTTGATGAACAAAAGGCATATTTCTAACTTATATACAAGAGGTGGCCTATTCTATTCCATCAACTCATCTGAGTTGCATTCCCCTGCCACTGCCTTCTTTTCCTCCAAACTTTCCAGGTCCTCCGCCACCTCCACTACCACCACCAATTCTGTCCCGTCTCTCTCGTATGCAAAGACCTCAGACTCCGAGTCCAAGGCCCATCCATGCAACTCCACCTCCTTGATTGAAACAAGCTCCTTCAGGAGCTCATTCTGCCTATCTAACTCCTTCAAGAACAAATGCATCCAATACCCAAACTCTATGGGTACTTGGAGCTGCGCGATTCCCACCACCCCTGAACTCCCCTCGCCCTTGTCTGACTCTGACCCCTCCTTCTCCAACCTTGCTTTCTTCTTCTTTCCCCTTGGCAACTCGCCCTCCATATACCTCTTCCTCTTGGCTCCACCACCTGTCTTCTCTGCCCCTTTCTGCTCACACTTGCCCTTGGCCTCAATACAATTTGTACACAAGGTAGACTTCCCAGGCCTGAGTTCACACTTGAGCTCCTGGACCATGCACTGCTTGCACTCCAGCAAGGGCTGCCAGACCTTACCC
This sequence comes from Hortiboletus flavorubellus, assembly GCA_038093115.1. Taxonomy (NCBI): domain Eukaryota; kingdom Fungi; phylum Basidiomycota; class Agaricomycetes; order Boletales; family Boletaceae; genus Hortiboletus; species Hortiboletus flavorubellus. Next base: position 24,677 of record JBBPRR010000179.1, read on the forward strand.
TTGCCCTCTGCTTGGACCTTCTCAACCTAGTCTTTATTAATGCATGACTATTAACAAGCAACAAGTACTTACTTGTTTCTTGGCTGCCTCCTCAGCCTCCTTGTGACGAGCCTCCTCTGCCATCCTCCTAGCCTCCTCTGCCTTACGTACCTCCTCCATCTCATGCACCTTCTTCTCTGCCCTTCTTCTTCTTTATTGCCGCTCGACATACTTCACATTGTAGACATCGTCATCATCGTCGGCATACCCCACCAGGCGCTTGTCAGACCAGTTCTGGATGTCGAGGATGTTGAACATAATGGTAATGGGTAATAAGGTTAGGCCAGGACATCTTGGACTTTATACAATACCAAAAAGTGATCAACAAACTTTCAGGCTCTGATTTCCTAACTTCACATTGTCCCTTGCTAAAGGCCTTCAGGGGTTCAGGCCTAGAAGGGGAATACTGTCATATCCTGTATTTTGCCTGAGTTCAACTCCAGCCCTCTGGGCCTATCATCAAGAACTCCGCTATGTTCTCACACAGGACTTGTCTCCAGACTTTTGGACTTGTACTTAGTATCTCCTCTTCATCTCTATTTCTTGTTCTCTTATTTAGTACTAGCTCCGTATATTACTTACCTCCATACCTGTGTCTTGCTTAAAGCATAGCTCTGGGTTCCTCTTACCTGGAGTGCAGCTCCAAGATACTTATTCCTGATTCCCGTTCTCTTACCAATCCCTTACAACTCTGTTTACTAAACATTCTTGAACTCCATATATAAGCCTCTGATTTCACTCCTGTACTCTTTAGTTCAAATATTAACTAGAATAACTCTTCTGACTTCCACTTGAGTCTCAATGACTCTCCTCTAATACCTCCACTCAACTTGACATTTCTATATCTTAACTCTTACCTCTGATCTCTGTAAATCCAGGACCAAACTCTTGTAAGGGCACATCACATACAGTGAAGCCAAGTCCCATCTCTATAATCATCTCTGGCATTCTGGAGTTGATACTAGAGTTCCAGTTCCAACATGCAGACAATAAATTGCAGTCAGCCAATGGTCTTCTTATTGTCATGTGACGATTGGGCAATTATTATAAATCACACAACATATTTCATATATTGTCTGTTGGTCATATGTCGACATATATTTCTTAGATAGTACTAGGGCTTATTGTTTGCTAGTATTTCAAATAGTAATGGGTGTATTGGCAATGCAAATATTTCAAGTATTACTGAAGTCTATACCTCAGTGGGTATTTTGAATACTCAATGCACTTTCTTCCTTGCCAATATTTATTGTTTTGACTGACCTTCAGACTTGGCCAACATGCACATTAATATTTCAACTTTTCTCCAGCATATTCTCCATGGTAAGTATTTCAGATATTGTCTCAGTGACTATGGTATTCTAAATTTCAACTACTATTTTCACCATTTGTCCAACCTTTAGACTAGGCCTAAAGTGCCAACTATGTTGTAACAGCTCTTGTGGTGCAGTTGGAGGCATTGGTTTCTAAGTGGAATTGACAATTAACATCCAAAAAAGCCAACATCAATGCTGTAATAAATCATTACTTAAGCATGTCAAATGCAACTTGTTGTACTTCTTTCTACTCAAAGGTTTGTTTTTTCTTCAATAGATCATTTAGAGAATGAGTATGTTATACATAGTCCTTAATAAACCTTCAATAGAAATTAGCCAGTTCAAGGAAACTGTGGACTCCTTTGATGTTTTTTAGCTTTGACTATTTCAAGGTGGCTTTGATTTTTGAATCATTCATTTTAATTTTATTAACATCAACCATCATGCCAAAGAACTCAACTTCCTTCTTTGAGAAAAAACATTTTTTTGGCTCTTCAAACAGATTATTTTCTTTTAATTTCCACAATATTTTGCACATGATCCTGTTGTATTTGTTTTGGTCATCTGTTTTAATAAATATCATAAGATTATTAATATGGATCATAATTATATTTTCCATATTGGTGAATATTTTATTTATCATGGTCTGGAAAGTGCCAGGGGAATTGCACAGCCTGAAGTACATGATTAGGGGTTCAAATGCTTCTTTATAGTAGATGGAAGTAGCATTCCATTCATTGGCTTCTTTGATATGGACATTGCTATAACCTCATTGAAAATCCATCTTCATAAATAGCCTAACTTCCTGTAGCTTATTCACTTGTTGGAAAATTAAAAACACTCAATAATTATGCTTAACTATATATTCATTTAAATATCAATAATTTTATATCATGTGCTTTTTTTTCTCATGGATAAAGAATACTGGTAAGGTTTGAGGGGATTTGGAGGGATAGATATATTCTTTAATCAGCTGATCATTTAGAAAAGTAGCAATTTCCTTTTGTTCTTGCATAGATAGAGGAATAATACAATCTTTCTTGAATTCACATATATCTTTTAGATCAATAGCATAATTCCATGGTTTTCTTATAGACATTCTTTTAAATTTGACTTTGCTAAATACCTTTAAAAGATCATGATATCGCAAAAATACAAGCTGTTTTACCACTACATTCATCTTTAACTTGTCCTCTAGAATATGGATGTGGTGTGGGCTTGATACTAGATATCCCCTTCTTGCTTTTTGATCATGCAGATAAAAACTGACTTATCTTGGAGGACATGACAGTATCTTGAGCCATATGTCATTCATACTGAGCTCTTGATCCAATTTATTTCTGGATTGTAACATTTCAGCCAAGGAAATCTGAGGATTGAAGTATTCTTTCCAAGGTCTGTTACTTCAGCCATAATCTTTTCATAATAACCTTGGTATTCAATTATAAAGTCCACTGAATGGGTTGCAATTTTGAGAGCAGTAGTTTGAGCTTCTTCACCCAGGATCATTCAATAAAAATTATATTTGTGCCACTATTAAGCAGGATGTTGGGGAGTGGCATGCACTTAGAGGTGTGACTTGAATTGACAACATGATTTCCCACATAGGGTTAATATTACATACAATGACTTCACTTTCTAGGATATTGAAAAGGTAATTAAAGAATAAAGTCTTTGAAAGTTCTTCTTTCTTTGGAAAAATTAAGCACAGGTTTAACATCCCTACTGTACTTACTAGGGGGCACTTCTGACATGTAGGTAAATGGAGAAATGCCAGCTGAGTCATTATTATCTGACTTCTCAACCAGAAAGGGGGGATGTTTATTTCAGAGAGTACCCTTGGAACACCTGGATATGTTGTTCCTTAAGTTTAGGCTTTTTTTGATTTTTTTTTTCAGGTAGCCTCCTGATCCTTAAATCAGGTGGTAGCCTTTGAAAACTCATATCTTTTATAAACTTTGAAAAGTTCCATTTTTTTCCTTCTGTTTTTGAGGCCTTACAGACCTCATATTTATTATTACTACTTGTGATACTTTTTATGTCATTCCAAGATATAATCACTTCTTATATATTGCAACCACCTTCTTTCTTGTAGCCTTTCTTTATGCTGGCCCCCAAGTCATTTGCAAGAGGGACAAGTGACAATAGATTTCTTACAATTTTTTATAAAGTGGCCTTCTTGACCACAATTGTAATAGCCCTTGTTGGCTGCTCCAATGTCCATGACATTCAGATCTTTCTGAGAGAAGAATTATGCTAAAGTATATTGTCTTGTTTTGCCCTGCATAAAATCCAGAGCTTCTTGTATTGCGTCAATAGTTCAGATCTTGGCTAGCTAAGCTGCAGACATCATCTTTCTTTTCCCTTCTCAAAAAATCTATGCAATGATAGAGTCATATATGTTCTTTTCTAGCAGATCAATGGCATGCAAAACATTAATGCCAGCTTGGAAATAGAGGGCATTCCATTTGTTAATAAAATTATTTATGAATGAATTTGTAACAGCTGCCAACTTGCAACTATGCTTGATGCATTTATCTTTTTTACTTTCTTCACTTCCTCAAGGATAGATTCCCTTATCAGGTACTTTGAACAGGTGCCATTCCTTCATCAAGCACACAAATTAGGTGCTACTCCTTATCAGACACCTTGGACAGGTGCAATCTCCTTATCAACTACACTGGACATGTACAATCAAGCTATCTATGCACCAGAAGTACAATCAACTTACATTAGATATGTGATAATCCTTATCTCTTAATTGCTGGCAATATCTATCTAATCTTTAGGATGGTCTGAACTACCCTCCTATGTTTCACCTCTTCACTATGTCACTATGTCATCTCTTCACACCTTCACCATATCACAGGATACTCTTCCAACCCTTCACATCTTTACTACTTCACCTCTTCACCTCCTCACTCCTTCACCTTGTCATCCTGTGATATGGCTATGCCTTCCCTTTTGATCATTTATGACTCTTCCAATTCTAATCCATGCCTTCTCCTCATGCCTTTCATGTTCTGCCACATCATACTTCTTCATTTATGATCTCTCATTAATTTATATAATCTCTGCCACACCCTCATGGTCAGGGCTATGCTTCTATTTTATGGCTGTACTGATACATGTGTTGCACACATGCTTAGGGACTCATTTATTTATAAATCTATATATACCATGTATATACATTTATAGTATATAAAGCCCCCCAAGCAGTGGCCAAGGCTCCCTAGTCTTGCCCTCCTTGAAGTTTTCCCCTCTGCTCCTTTAGCTAACTCACTCCTCTTTCCCCATCCTTCTGTGGGTTGAATTTCCTAAACTATGTCCTTAAAAAGTTAGCTACCAAGTGTACTCAAGAACAAGCAGCCTTAGCAAGAGCTTTAGGTTGTTTCAAAATTATTCTAGTAGTATTTGGTTAATTGGACACATGTCCAGTCTTTCTGATTGGTACTTCTGCAATTTCATCAACCAATGTGCCCCAGTCATAGTTTCTTCCTTGAGCTAAGCAAGTTTGGAAAAACCCACCAGCCTTGGCACCTTTGAGATAAGAGAGGATAGCTACTATTATCTTATAGGAAGTGAGGGGGATGTTATTTATTTATTTATTTTTAAAATCCTGTTCATGTCCCTTTGTTAGATGGATACAAATGTACATCCAAGGCCTTTCTCATTTCTCATTTCTTTTTGCCACTGTAGTGTATCCCTCCTCAAACTGATATACATATGTGATGCTGGCTTTACATGAGCAGGTCTTAAGTGTTAGCATGTTGTTATATGATTACTCTTAGTGGGTTGTCATGTATGGTAGGTAGAGTGCTGTAACAAATATTAGCACTGCATAGGTCTGGTGTTTGGAACAATTGCTTAGTTCCATGGCTCCTCTTCCTCAGGGAGAGTTAGATTCCTGAAGATTTTCTCAAAGCATCTAGTAGTGTGGATGTACTTGAGTGTTGCACAGATACATTTTGGATGGCCCAGCAGTGTGATGAGGTTGCATGTATATATCTTTGCTTTGTACAATGTTTGAGTTGACTTCAAGCCATGCTTTATTTTTTTCCACCATTCTTTGAATTTTCCTTTTGACCCATCATATTCTTCTGGGTCTAAAAAAACATCAACTTATCTTGATGTTCCTCCTGGTGCTACTCCTCCTTGAGGGGCAGCAGTAGTAAGAATATTGACTCACACTATCAATAGATCATTGGTGTTCATTAGTTAAGTCATTTGATTTGTGACTGCTTACAAATCTGTCATGCAATCATTGAATTCTGCCAATATGGCAATAATCTTATCCTTCCATGAGATAGTTTTGTCCTACAGAATTTAATTGATGTGTGCAGACATTATTTTGTACATAAGGAGGAGAGTGGCTTCTCTATTTGATATAGTAGCATTTGGATTTTGTAAAGAATGGAGAGGTCTTAAGCTGACTCTGAAATATTTAGAGTCACTTGTCCTATCTCTGATAATCTGATGATGAAAGATTTTTTTTTTTTTAACCAGCTTCTTAATCTCTAGTTTTACTTCTTTTTTGTCATATTCTTTTCTTGTAAAAGACAATTCCAATAAGGAAGATGGGGTAAGGATACTAAGTGGGGATAACTCTTGCTTGTCTCTGGATTGCAATTCTTCTTCAAAAATTAATAGTAGGCTTTACAATGTGGGACAAGTGTGGACAAATAAAGTCCTTCAACTAGATACTAGATTGCTTAGATTTATGGATAAATTGTCCACCTCTGAGTGCTGGAATATTCTTACTGTGGATGAGTCATCTGGATCTTCCAATCTGAGGGCAAATGTGACTGTTATTGCCTAATCCATTTCTTTATCTAATGTATAACAAAAGTCAGATGGTTGTATGTAAATCTGTTTCTAATAGCTTTGAAAACTATGTGGCAACTAAGAGCAAATATGGTAATGGTGGTGGAGTTCTTTCCATGTCCTGTAAGCCTGCTGATTTTGCTAATAAGGCTATTTACTTTTTTACTAGTTCTAATTCAGCTATTTTTGCCATGGTTGCTTGCATACAAAAGGTTGCAGGGCCAACTTGACCCACAGTAGAGGGTAAGAAGTGAAGGGAATGATGGAAAGTGATTGGCACTAGCTCTACCATATGTAAGCTAGTTGCAAGTGATCCTTCTTAAGGGACACACTTGTGCATGTGAGACAAGTTGTATCAATAACAAGGTAAATGGATGATATTAGGGTCTGGTTCTACTGAAATAACCCTAGAGTGTAACTTCTTGGATTGCCAATAAATCCTAGACTCAGAGAGTGATATGCAAAGAGACTTGTTAGGCCAATAGAGTCCTTCTTATAGTGTTCTAGAGGAAAACATCAAGAGAATCAGACTGGAGTTCTTCAGTGCTAACATCAAGCCTTAAGTACTACTCAATAGTATATACAGTACATGTTATGACCATATCTAATGATCTGAAAATGAAAGGGAAAAAGAGCATAGGATGAAATGGAAGTGAAACATATGAGAACCACAGCCTGTGTGGAAAAATGGAAACAAAGCAAAATATAAGTGAAATGCATATCTCAAGGAAATGGAATGAAAGTATGATCAAATGCTTGCATAACAAGGTGAAACATAAATCTGAAATGGAAATGCAAAACATATGTGAAATGGGGAAGATGAGAAGTCTTATGTGTGAAACAGAGTGAGGGAGTGAAGCGTGACTAATATGCATAAGATAGGGGTGAAGTGGATGAGATAAGATGAGAGATACAGTAACTGCAAAAACCCTTTTCATATTAACCCTAATGGTGGTTGTAAAGTACACCACCAAATAGTGTGGGAATTATGCTTAGCTTTGGTGGAGTTATAAATAGTACATACTCTTGGCTACAAGATTGCATATGACCATTACAAGATAGCAATATCATGGATAGGATTTTTTCACTTTCGAACTAAAAATCAGGATCTTAGTCAAATCATATAATATTTGTTATTGTTTGTTTGTACAAACAAATATATACATATAAATAGTGTGTCTGAGTTTAAAAAAGTTCACACATCCTTTGATATCATGATCTAATCCCTGTTTCTTTTTCAACAAAGCATTACTTCTTTCATGTTTAATAATGGCCAATCTAATCAAGCTGTTGCCAAGACAACTTGTCTAGAGGGCAATCTTGTAGCCAAGAGTATGTACTATTTATAACTCCAGAAAATTTAACCATGATTCCCATGCTGTTTGGTGGCGCACTTTATGCACCACTATTAGAATTAGTATGGAAAGGGTTTTTGGAGCCACTGTAAGATAGTCTGTTGGTATATATAGAAAACATTAAGTCCAACAAACATAAGGGTATGAGAATATACTGATTGTAACACTCAAGACACCATATCTGGCAGACTTGTTTTTTTGAACCATTAATACATACAGTACTTGTACTGCTTTCAAACTTAGCTTGTCATGTTAGCTCATGCTTGAGTCATGTAGGAATCTGTGGCTGTTTCAAATGGAGGATGTGATAAATTCTGTTAAAATGCTATGCTATGCTGATTTGATTTTGGCCATTCTAATGATACCAGTCAAAAATTTGGATTTGTTGTTCAAAAGTGGCATTCTTCTTTATTTGAGGGTTTTGCAAGGGTATAGATGATTTCTTGTTAGCAGCCATGTTTCCTAGCTGTTTATTTGAGCTCAGAATTGTTAATATTGAAGTGGTTGCTCAGAGTGTCATGCAAGTCCACTGGGCTGTTTTGCTTTGCCCAATTGACATCCTCTTCCTGTGGTATGGATTTTGTTTGGGAAAGATGGAAGTTGATTATCTCAAGTCCCTGCCTGTCATGTTGGGTGGTGATGATGAGTTGATGGATGGTGTGTAGGACAGAATTAAAGTCACTCAAATCAAAGATTGTAAATTCTCTAGTCTTGGTGGCTGCAAAGAAAGTGGTGGTGAGGCAGGTGAAAATGACCGCATCTGAGGGTAGGGTGAGATTGAGTTGCTCATAGATCAATGTAATGGTGTGTATTATATAGGATTTGTGGGGGGGGCATTTGAATGTGGGGGAAAAAAGTGTCTTTGTAACTTTAAGCAAGACAGTTGTTTCAATTTCATTAAGTAACCAGTCCAGACTGTAAATAATATGCCACACACAATAGCCATTGAGGTAGTTGACTATGGTGGTGTTGGAGTGGAGGCTGGCCATGGTGAATATGAAAAAGGAGATCAGGAGCAAATTGGCTGGGGTGTACTGCTTTTCTGAGATGCCTTTGATATTGCAAAATAAGTGAAAGGCAAGGAGGCCAGATTCATAGATCTTTTTGGTTGAGTTCATCCATGCATATGTAATTACATTGTAAATATATTGTATGTTGGATTGTAAAAAAGAATGAATGAAAGACCTGGGGTGGGCTGGCTTTCTTTGATGAAACAAGATGGCCTCAGAGGGGATTATGATGGGGATGCAGTGGATATTTGGTTAAGTCCTGGATAGGTGGCTGAGGATAGTGGAATTGAATTGGCAGAGATTGTACTAAGAGTGTGTCAGTAAGGAAAAGGACAATCTGGAGTACTTGTGATAGTTTATTCAGGGTGAAATGAATCTTCTGGAACTAAGGAGTTATTAAAATTGGCAAAGGCTGGAAGCAATGGAAAGAGGGGGAGGAGGAGATAGAGGGGGATGTATTCTATGTGAAAAAGGATTGAATAGATTGGAAGCACTTTGGATATACTTTGTATGGAGTATATATTCTATGTCACCCAAGATAGAATGAAGACACTTGAAGAATTTACAGTATTGGTGGGGTGATTGTGGCTGCGACCTTTTCTCCAGCCTTCAATAACTCCTTGCTTGTCACCATGGACCCAGAAATGAATATTGGAAGTGCCTGTGTGGATTGCAAGGGTGAGGGATTCAAGGGAAATGGCCTTTGCTCAATCAATATTGTGCTTATCATTTTGTCAACCTGGGCAGAGGTACCATACTTTTCAGCAGCCATTAAAGAAGATACCAATGCTGAGGGTTGAGTTAACATCCAAGGATGTAGTAAGTTTGGAGATAGGATATAGAAAGGAAAGGGGGAAAGGAGGGTGAGGGGTGGAGAATTAGTGTTTTGGGCTTGAAAGGTTTATTGCCACATATGCCCTCAAGACCAATTACTGTAGATATGGATGGCCTTCAGGGATGATGAGTGGGGCATGGACAAGTTTGCCATGCAGCTTCTGTATGTTATTGAGATCATGTGTACACTTTAGAAAACAGATGTCTAGAGCATTGATGTATTTGATGTGCTTTGACTCAATGAGTTGCATGGAGAGTTTCTCCAGGTTCCAGATGAAATCAATAAAAGTTGATTTGATAGAAAATGAGATATCTTTTGAAGCTTTCCATGGGATTCAAGGACATCAGAGACACAGTTGATATATTCAATGTTGTAGGTAAAGGGAGCATCAGAGGGGGATTGTGAAAGGAGAATGAGAAGTCATTTAAAAGGAAACAATAGTCTTTATCATGTTTCTTGAAGTCCCCATTGGATAAAAGTAGGCCATTGAATCAGGAGCAGTCTCCTTTGACTGTTGGACCTCCCTAAGTGCTGATGGCAAGAGCCAGGACATTACATTTCATATTGTACATATCAAGGAAAGCTTTTAGAATTCAAATGAAAAGGTGATCATTGATCCATTTAAGGATGGAGCTAATGTCATATGCTCATATGATATCTACACCAGCCTGCCCAATGCTGTCATAAATCTCACCTGAGGCTGTGAAGTCAAAATACAATGACAAGGGAATTGCAAATTGGTCATCAGCTAGACATACTACTAAAGCATGCCATTGAGAAGGATGGAGAGAAACTATACAATAAGCTTCAGCTACAACTTTGACTACCACTTGTGATTCTGCAAGTAAGTTGGATAGGAGAAGGGAGACTATGGGGAAAGTATTATAGGAAATTAGATAAGGTCTGTGTCAACAAGGAAATTAATGGATGGATTTGAGTATGAGGAAGTATGGAAAAAGGATAAATTCTGAACAAGGTAGTATTTACCAGGCTTTCCAGGTTTAAATACTAGGGAGAGTGGGGAGGATTGGAAAAGGCCTAGGATATTCTCAATTTTGGCCTTGATATATGAGCTAAGGTATACCTTTGTCAGATTATTTGCATATTATGTATTTTACTAAGTATATCTATATTCTAGAACTCAACAATCATAAAACTGATTAGAGGTATGAATGTACTGATGAGGAAGGAAAGATTGGCAGCAAAGGCACAGAAGAGTTCAAGGTAAATGTTGAGATATCAGTCTATGAGATGGTACAGATTGAGGATATGGAGCCAAGTCTCTGGTTTATAGGGGGTTAAGGCCTGGGTGCTTCTGTGTACAAGAACATCCTTAAGCTTTATGCATGTTGTCACCATAGTCAGAGTTTGGCAGATTTGTGGGATAGTGAGCAATCATTTGGTTTTTGCCAGTTACTGCAAAGAGTATCCCCTTTGCCATTGATGAGGCAGCCCTGGGTGGTTCATCTGATATATATAGGGGAGTCATCCCACAGTTGAGGGTTGTTACACTTGTGGATGTGATGGAAGCAGCACCTAAAGCATACTAGGCATGCTAATGTTG
>JBBPRR010000180.1:0-35609 GCA_038093115.1 Hortiboletus flavorubellus
TGTGAATGAACAAATAAGGGAAAATAGGGGTACATACTAGACACTATGGTCTATATGTCCCTCAATTAGCTAAGCATTTGGACCGTGGGAATAAGGTGAAAACTCAAATCTCGGGTCAAATGTCTAGGTTCATATATACAATAACTAAGTATTCGCATCCAAACACTTTGGTGCAGGTCAGCGCTTTGCGCGCTGGATTGGGGTTAGGCATTGCAATGGTTTTTGGAGTCACTATAGGTAATGGTATCATCCCAGCGAGCAGATCGTCCGGCAATGACTGTGTGACTCAGAACTCCTCATCCATGGGAGCAAGCACCGATCGGACCTTCTTCGTCACCGGCTTGTAAGCAAGTACATGGGAATTGGTATCGTATGAATAAACGGAAGAAAAAGCGTCTGCAGCGTCCAGGTTCAAAACAGTTTGAGTAGATGAAAGAAAAGCATAGTCCAACGAAGGTGGAATCGGTCCAATAGACAATGGTGATAAGTGCGTATAGGATGGGGACGAAAAGGACGATGGTGCGAAATGTTCATCGGAAACGGACAGAAACAGATCGGAAATGGAAGAAACGGCAAGGCAATTATAATCTCCCCTGACAGTAGTCGGATCATCGAAGCCTAAAAACCCATCTCCACGATGGATTGGTGGTTGTTGCATTGCTTATTCTTGCGGCAATGTGGACAACCTTCTGTCCATGATTGGGTTGACAACGTGAATTGTTTCCCGGTATTCGGGTCACGGAGAGTGATCGTCTGCGACTCGTCTGGAAAATTGTCAGTAGTAGCACTCATTAAACAGTGGAATAGTCACCCGAGCAACAGATCGAAGTTGGCGTGTGCCAAAATCTGCACCTACACCATTACTTCACCCGTGCTGAGATCCAGTACAAGATTCTCCAGGACACCAACGGTGGTATCGATACTAGTATTCACTGATGACATCCTTATCGTATGGTCCGATTGGATCGGCAACCTGAGATCCTCCCATATACGCTTGGGCATCACAATTATCTCTGAACCTGAATCCAGAACGCCTCGGATGACTTGTCCTGAACTCCTGACCTTAGCATCTACTGCTCGAAGAGGTAGGCTGTGATGTGCAACAATGAGCCCTTCGTTATTTCGGAGAACCCAGTCACCAAAGTCATGGCCGACTGTGTCTGGGTCCAGACCGGACAGCTCGTTCACCTGGACAATGTTAGTGGACAGGTTGGTAACTCTCTTAACCGTGGTCAGATCCTGGAATTGCTTCCGGAACTCAGGGGATATGGCGAACAGGTCTTTCACTAGTACTGGAACAGTGGTGTCCAGTACCCAATTCAATACCCGTTGTGGCACTGCCTCGTCCTCAAGCAGAAACAAGTATTTGAACTGTATGAAGGGGGGAAACGGTTGGTTAGTATTTGGGACATGGGGGAGTGTTACTCTGATCTCCCGATTGAGTAATGGCAGATCTGGATTGTGCCGATGATGATGGGGTGGTGGCTGCGTTGCGTTGTTCGATGTGGGGAGCTGACGTCAATGGTTCTGGGCGAGCTGAAGATGATGGGGTGGTCTTCTGTAGTTCCGGGGAGAGAAGCTCCTTTGACACAGTGGCCACTCTCGGATCCAGTTGCTTCTGAGGTGGCATGTGCACCCCGTCGAACCGGACCTGTTTACCCTTGTCCTTGGCCGCCCTATCTGCCTGAAAGCTGGCCCAAGCCTGAGCGAAGTAAGGCTTAAATTTGTTGTCAGTATCCTTGGGATCACTTTCTTCTTCCTTAGTCAAAATGAATGCAGATGGGTCGATGTCCAGTACCACGGGTGTTTCCAGGTACAAGGCAGAAAGGATGCCGGCTGTGACATGCGGTGGCGGGTCCCTAGCGAATGAGGTAGAAGCGCTGGCGGAGGTCGATGGCTGTCCACCCTGGCTGATACCTAACATGTAGTTGACGGCGTCCTGGAGGCACCTGCCTCCCATAACTCACAGAATCTCGGATCTGTCCGGCATATAGAGTTGGCCGTCCTGTCCCTGGACCACTTTCTCTGTGTTCAAATAATTCATGCAGACTGTGCATGTGCGGGTGAAATGCCTGGGTCCCGCACAGAACTTGCAGAGTGGTGGTGGATGAGTTGCTTGCATGGCTTCAACCTTGATACCAGTTGCCAGGTTGAATGTTGGGTTCGCAGGAGTGACGTGTGGAGATGGGCAAGGTGGCGCATAGGCAGGCTGCTGTTGGCGAGGGGCGGCGAAGGGTGGTTGGGCAACAAAGGGAGGTTGGGCAACAAAGCCAGGCTGAGCAGCTACAGCAGGAGGGAGCAATGAGCAGAAAGCCGATCCTGTTAGGAGAAATTCAGGGACGGTGATGATGTCACTCATTGGATAGGAGTCATCTGGGTGGACATCCTGTTTGGTGATCAGTAATCGTTCCTGTACTTTTTGTTGCAAAGCGGATGGGAATCTGTTAAGGTAGAGCATATCCCACTCCACCTCGGCTAGCTTCTGGTTAGCAATTAGCAACGCGGAAATTTTCTGAAACACCTGGGTATACTCTCCGAGCTTGTCCCAGTTCCGCATCTGCTTCATCTGGTAGTTCTGGACAAGGTATTGAATGTCAGCTCGACAGTACCGGTTTGTACCTTTGCAACCCGGATACAATTTCTTTACAGCTGCAACAAATGCATCCCAATCTGCAAGGGCAGCCATTGCTTCTGGAAGGATCTGCCACAACTCCACTTCATCCAGCGTGGCATACCGAAGAGCCGCTTTTATTTTTCTCGCTTCATCAAGGGTGGCGACATTGCCAAGGTATTCAATATCTTCTAAGTATCAAGGAAGCTCGGAAGGAGACTTCCCATCAAATTTCAGGGTGTTAGGGGTTCCGTGAAGCAGCATTTGGATTGGTTGTGCCATTGCTAATGGTGGATTCTGTCGAGGGTTAGGGGGTGGTATAACCGGGTAAGAATCAGGTAAGGCTGGGAAGAACGGTAAAACGGGAGATAAAACTGAGGAGGATGAAGAGGATGAAGTACGTGGTGAGGAAAGCTGTTCTGAACGGGATTTGGAAGGATGGGTACTGAAGTCAAAGAGAAAAGATAGAGAAGGAGATGGGGTCGGGTTAGGTAACGGAGATGAAAATGGGGATGACTCGGAAGTGGAGAGAGATGTTAACGGAGAAAGAGGAACTGAAGCAGGCGAACGGTACTGGGTGGAGAAGGGAGTTTGCTGCGGAGTTGAGTGGATGAAAGCACCTGGAATAAAAGGTGAGTCAGAAAGTGGGGAGGCGGGAGAGTGAAACCAGTTGTGTTGAGCTCTTTCCGGAGTAACCAGGATAAGGAGCTCAGATTCTGTGGAGAGTTCAAGGTGGCAGAAATCAGCTAGGAGATCTTCGATCTCTAATCGCTCTGGGGTGGGTTTAAGCGACTGTCTCGTCAACCTGTCAAAACCCCTCGCGGTGGGCTCCAGTTGTAAAACAGACGGTCAGTGTAGGGTGTGTCAAACCCTAAAGGAAGCTAGGCAAACTAGCAAGGACACAGGGTGGGTGCGAGCTGATACTCATCTCAAGGGGCCTGAGGTAGGTTAGTGGTGAGAAGGATATGCGAAGACTTTCCCGCGGGCGAGACAACAAATCTGGATGAACCCGGTCGAAATACAAAGATCCAGGAAGACGAAGTGGTTTTCTGGTCATGGACGAGGACTGGATATGAGTGGGAAAGGTGACGAAGTTTTGGACGAGGTCAGAGGAAAACTTAGAATTGTAAAATCGAGCCAGAAAGAAGGTACTGCATTTCCAAAAGGGTACAGGCTTTATAGTCCAGGAAATACCCATGACTTAGTACATATAAGGTAACTACGGAGGACGCAACCAAAGGCTATGAGGAAAATAATCTTCGCTGTCACGGGTAACAATGTTGTGTAGAAAAGAACAAGAAACCATGTGCAAAGGTACGAATCACCCTGTGGTCGTGTACGGCGACCCTTCAATAGAATGAAGTAAGAATAGTCTAGAATGGTCTGGATGGAAATAAGTGCTGCCGGTGATCGGATGTACAAATAGAGAAATGGAATGAAGTAGAGATGACGTATGAAGATGGATAGAACTTATTACATCATGTTAGTCATTGACCGGCCATGCTCGGGTTGGGACGGACGATCAGAAAGGACAGAACGGAAAGCGGAAACGTACTTATAAAAGTTGGGTCCACTCAGATGGACACAGGGTAGGACGGGAACATTGCTGGACACATTGGACAACCTAAAGGGTGCTGAAAAAGGGGAAACACTCTGTATATGGACGTAGAGAGCCTCCAGCTCCTACAGCAGAGTCTGAATTTCAATGCCTGCACAACAACCACAAACGTGCAGGTCAGCATGCCTATGGGCTGCCTGGCACACCTCATCCATAACAATGGACCCCCACACAGGACCCCCACCCCTTCCTATACCTGCTGCCCCTCCCACAGTGCCCACTAGGGGCCATGGTTGAGGATCCAGGGGTGTTATGCAATTGCAACCCCACCATCAATAATCAGCAGTCGCCATTCCACCACCATCCAACGCCTCGAGAAGTACCGAAAAATTCACCATTCATTGGACTGGCAGCCAAACTGACACTCTTGTTGCATTGCTAAAGTCCCATTCTGCTGACTACAACATCCTCTTCTTGAAGAACAAGGCTGAATGCACCAAACACACAGAGAAACCATTGGGCAAGGGCAAGACTGCAATCTGTGGTATCCTTGCCTAGTTAATTTTCAGTAAGGATCCAGATTGGAAGGACCATTTTGTGACCATGCCAAAATGGTTCACGGTATCAATAACAAATTGTATTAGCTAGTGAGTAGCTCATTTTCATCCATGGAATATAACTCATACAGTGCAGCCTTTGCAAAACATTCCTTCAGCATTACTGCTTTCTTCATCAAACAGGACAAGGTGTCCAGGGCACCAATGTGAACAACATTCCTGCTGCAATCATCAAAGAATTCCCCTGGTACGATTATCTATATGCCATCTGAAATGGTATACCAAATTTCACTGCGAAATTAATGAACTCCCAACTTGGAATACCCTGTGGTGTGAACTTCCTCAAAATTGTAGCCTCCAAGAAGAAGTTCAGACCAGCTAGTGAGCCCCCTCAAGCTCCCTTGGTAAAATAGCTCTTGTTCATACTCTACCAACATCACATGGTGTGATTTTATTGTGACATGGCTCATTTTGGATCTGAGTGAGACCTGAGGTTTTTTAAACAGAGAACCAGAAGTAGGATATACAATAGAATTAGGTATAATATATGGTTGGATGTAAGAATCATGATGCATGAATGACTCATCTATGGAAAGGAGAAAAAAAGAAAGAAACTTAAACAGCAGATTGATGTAGGGGCATGTCAGCTTTCTTGAGGTCATCAAACACACTGAGAGGGAGTGTCTGGTGACTGTGGTATTTTTTGGTGGTGAATGCAGCTTGTTTGCTGTTTAAACCCTTATGGTAGATGTCCATAAAATGAAGTGAATGAGTTGCATATCTGAATTTCCATCAGTGTTGAGAAAGAAAGAAAAAACAGACACTGGGAGAAATGAAATGCACCATTACATGGTCTTCAGCAGGATGGAGTCCAGTGCTGAGATAAAATTCTTTTCCAGATCAGCTTTGGTTGAGGAGGTGGGGTACTCGCGATATTTCTGTTTTGCATAGCTCCAATATTGTTCAATGAAACTCAGTTTGCAATGGAATTGAAAAACCACTTGAAGACCTTGTTCCTTGCAGAAATACTTCAAGTGTGATTTGACACTGGCAAAATCAGGCTGATCAAATAAAATCTGATGGCAGCAGCATCAGGGTGTATTCTTTGGGCATTTGAAACCTTTGCATTCAGCTCAGACTTTGTTCATGTCTGTGAATTCTTAATCCCGCAATATATTTACCATGCCTTTAAAGTTCCCCTCGGGTCCTCGAGAGTCACCAGATCCAAAGTAAAAGGGCTGGAAGTTACCATTACAGAGTTTTCCATCTGACACCTTGACATGTTCCTAAAGAATCTTGCCATCAGCATGGTGCAGAGATCTATCCGGATCTTTGTTTTTCATTTGGATTGATTTCATTTGGTTTCATTGAGCTTTTGTATTACTTTGACATAGGCCTAGACCCCTTTGTTGTATTCCACATGGTTTCTGTTTACCCATGAAGGGACGATGTTCTTTTTCTTTTGCTTTGATGTACTTGGTTACCGATTGATATTTCTCTTATCAGGAAGAGTCTTGGGTGTTCCCTTGACTATAAAACCCCTGTAGTGTAATGAATAATATATCTTTTGCCCGTGTGCACTGATCACCCATTTCCTTGCTGCGAAGCTGTGTCTTTGCAAACCTTGTCACTTTTCCACTCATATCTGGCCCTCGTTCTTGGCTGGATCTCTCTCATCTTATTAGCATCTCATCAAGTCTGCTCTGGGTTTTTGGATTCCATCATCGAACATATATTTCTACTTTCCTTTATCTCTACTTTGCTTTCCGGATCATTTTCTCATCACTTTTCTGGATCGGATTCGTCCGAGTTTAGCCTCTATCTTTCTGAATTCCTTTTTGGATAGTGTAGTCAGGTCCTTCACCCCCACCAACCTCTTTAGGGTCCCTGGGATGAACCTATTCATACCCTTCTTTCTTATTTTCTAGTATCCCTCTTGCTATTGCAGTACAGACAGGACTAGTGTTTTACAGCATGCTTTGCCTGCTTTGAACAAGGTGTGCACAGCATCCTTTCCACAGGCTGATCTCAGCCATCCATAATCAGCTGATATGAAATCTGCCACCATCATTGACACTCCTTCCCCCTTTGCCCTTGATTTTGCTGTCTCATTCTTGTGGACCCAGTAGACCCTATGATGGTCATTTGCATAAAATGTTGACTCATTGTGAAACCAGGTTACAACATGCACCCTTTTCACCATGGCACTGGCATTATCATGATTACCACAGCCTGCTTCCTCCAATGATTCATCTTTCCATGCTCACATATGGTATTGAAGCTTAAACATTGTGGGGAGGAATATTTTTTGGCAGTATGTGATAATATCCTCATGCTCGTGCCTGTCAACATATTGACCTGACAGAGATTTTGTCCATCGATAGTCCATTATAGTCATTCAACAATATGCTGTAGATAGTGAAATTGTCTTCTTTAGGCCATGCCTCTCCTGGACCTCAGAATGAGCTAGAAAATGAACAATGTCTTCTGCCCATATGTATTTCCTGATGCCTTGAAGATGCTCATATATCTCCTTTGCAAGGTCATCCTTGTTGAGCAGAGAGGTGTTCTAGGTGCCATAGAGATTGATCAAAAAATCATCACAACATTCAATGAAGGAATGGGTTCATTTATGAAGGTTTCATGCTATGAGTTTCCCCTTTTGATATGCTTGGGCTGTCTGTTCAGATGCCTCAATTCATGTGAGGGGCTTCAACACTGGATTGCTGTAATTTCACAGGAACATCTTCATCATCTTGAGCTGTTTCCATAGCAGATTATCCCTTTCAAACAGACTGTGACCAATTCCCAAGTGACATTGTGGAGATAGGATGCCATTAACACCAGCTAGTGCAGAATTACACATGGAAATAAGAGAGGGTGCCTGTTTGTGTCCAGATAAGTTGTCTAAGTTCTTTAAATCACTACTCTCATCAACTTCCTCCAAATCATCCAAGTTGTTCCTAGGATATTTAGGTGTTGCATCTGAGAGCTTGGCAGCTCCTTCCTCTGCTGCTCTGATATATTCACATTTTGACTCGCTGGTCTAACTCTCCAAGTCTTCGAGACTCAGACCAAGGCCACAAAACTGAAGCTTAGAGCCTGAGGATGTCAAGAATGCCTGTCCTGGACAGTTTTGGTTTGTGCAGTGTGTTATCAACAGCATGAGTTTCAAGTTTTGTCATGATGAGCCCAGAACTTGGAATGAGCATCATGATCAGTCAAACTTAGTAGGCTGAGTGGGATGCACCTTTTCCTTGTCATGCTTCTCCTGTAACAGCTGTCTGGCCTTCTTCAGACTTTGAAGACATGACAAATCTGCATGCTTGCATTTTGACATTGCACTAAGTGCTGGATTCCTCAGGTTGGTTGTGTTGAATCCTAATGTTGTTTTGTCATCAAGATTTTCCATACAACTTCTCACATGTTTTATATTGGCTCAATTAGAGCCTAAGTACAAATTCAAGTTTTGGGCAGGTCTGAGGGACAGTATTCTCCACCTGCACCACAAAGCAGATTTTTATTATATGAGACTATGAACTAGCTATAAGCAAATGTAATGCTTTCGCCAGCCAAAAAGCCATTAGTGTGATGGAATTTGTCACATAACATTGGTAGAGTATGAACAAGAGCTATCTTAGCTGGGCCAGCCCCAGCTCCAGCTCCAGCTCCAGTCCATGTGCCAACCACACCTGTCTTTGCTGCCAACAATGCAGACTTCGAGATGAATTGGAATGGTAATGAGGGGGTAGAAATGGATGAGGGGAGTGGTCCTGCCGAGCCACTCAATAAGGAGGGCATTAATGTTGTTCAAAAAGGAAAATGAAAGGTAAGTATGTATGATGCTGATGATGCCTGATTGTTGCCAACATTTCTCAGGCCCCTTCACCTCTTGATGCGCTCGATCTGGATCTTGATGATGATGATGATGACACCATACTTCCATCCAACTACAGCTCATATGAATCTGTTCAGGCCTTCTAGTTTATGGCCACCAGAGCTGGCATTACTAACTCAGGTAATAAGTCATTGTTGTTTCCTCCCTCCCCATCTCGTACCATTTCCTCCCCTACTGTCTGCAACTCTCGCCCACTACCATCTCACCCTGAGTCAGCACGTGGATTTGAAACAGCACATGGATTCAAAATGTCACATTTCCACATTTTTTCTCCCATATCATTAAAATTCTCGAATTTATCAGGTGAGAGCAAGGATAAACACATTCACCTCGAGTTAGATGATATGATGTCACAGTTGACTGCTCAGTCTGGCTCTGGGACTGATGGCTCAAATTCTTGCCATCTCGCTGTCTTGATGGAGAAGAACCATCACCTTGTGTTGAAGATCTAGTATATTGATAATGAACATCAATTGCAGTTCCTGCACGAGAAGATGCAATACGAGAATTCCAACACACAAGTGATCCATGACCGGGCCATGGCAAACAAGCAAGCTGAGATTCAGCTTGAAGAAGTGAGGACTCATGCTGCTGCCAATACTGCAAAGGCAAAGCAACACAAGGTAGAAATCCTTCAACTTCCACTTTTGTTGAAAGGAATCAATCTAAACACTTAATTATATGCCAGTATATTCCTTCATCTGTCCATACTGTTGTTGTCCCAGTCATATAGTGCTTATTGACTATATCCTCAAATGCATGCCAATTCCATTCGTCTGGATATCTATGGCAAATGCCACCCGACTGCCAGTCCAACCATTTAGCAGTCATATGCATGGCATAAAAAACATCCCATAGCTACTCGTGTATGTCCCTAATGACAACGATGTTGTCCCTCCCTAGCCTGTAACAGCTATTCCATCAATCTGAGATGTAATGCATGACCTGGCCTTTCATCATTAATGTCAACTCCTGCTCCCTCTTCATCTCCTACTGGACCTTCCTCTTTCCTTGCCCAAGCCTCAAAAGCATGCCTTTGTGCAAATTTTGATCCATACTTCCTTTCTTCAAACTGAATGATCATATTGTGGAGAATGATGCAACAAAGCACCCAGTTGGTTGCATAATTCAAGTCTTTTTGGGAACCAATGGAGATATGCAGCTCTTGGAGTGATTGAAAGCAGCCTTTGAGTGCACCAAATGCATGCTCCACCTGAACCTGAATCTACATTCATGAACAAAGATAAAACAGAATAAATTGAAACTATCTTGGATAAAAAATAGTTGAATGTTCTCTATTCATGGTTTAATGCCTGATTTATTGGCTTCTTGAAGGGAAGAATAACTCAAGTGGAAAGAGGATAGGTACTATCACCCCATATCCACTCATTATCAACTAAAAGTGTGTCATGTTCCTGATAGACCTTTGTGCCCTTGAATACATAGGAATCATGTGCACTGCCTGGGTGACCAAGTTCATAGTCCACAATCAGTAGATTGTGGGGCATGACAACCAGCTATGATAAAACAAAATGCAAAAAGATTAGAATTTCCAGAAAGAAAAAAAACACACCTGACAATTTGGGAAATATGTACCTTGATTTTTGATCATAGAAGGTCTCTCCACAGTACCCTGGCTTTTGGAATAGGGGAATGCAAGATCCATCAGCTACTAACCAACCATCACACCACTGCTGGGATGTAAAAAACTACCAGCATATGCTTTGGCATTTGTACAGTCAACAGAATCTGAATCTGTGGGAAAATGGATGAATGCATCATGTTGATCCAGAAGAGCTGCCATAACCCGATTAGTACAGTTTACTACTGAGCCATCACCTACTCCTGCCCATAATACAACATCTGAAATAGAAATTGCATTACCATAGTGTTCAGCATGGTTAAGCAACATAGCCAGCTGAACAGTTACAGGAAGCTGGGGGTTGGCTGAGGATTGACTGTGGAATATAGAGTGGTTGATGATTTGATTCAAAATATTATCAAAGATGTCATGGTCAATCTGAATCTTTTTATGAAAGGAATGTGGATGATCCTCACATTGTGCAAGTAGATGAATGTGTGGTGCACGTATAGGTGGTGCCAGAGGTCTGTAGAGTACACAGGCACACAGGATCTCCTCTTCAAGTGTTGCAATGGCATTGATGAAGTGGTCATAACGGCTAGTGGGACTCACATGACTATCATCAGAGTCCAGTGAAGAGTCAGAGTCAGAGTCAGAGTTGAACAAGAGGTTGGGAATGAGGAGAATGGAAGAAATGGGAGAAACAGGTGATATGATAAAGCCAGGGAGTTCATTATTGAAGAATTCAGAGTCAGAGCTAGCACCTAAGGTATCAGATAAGTCTGCCTCAATCTGTTGTTGTCAGAGATCAGCCTCTTGGAGTTGGTGAGCCCTCTGGAAGGCCATGTGGATACCAAGTAGAAATTCTTGCCTCTGTGAGTGGTGGGGCATTGTGGACAAGGAGAGAGAAGCTTGAAGGGAGAGAGGGTCTCTAAGGACCTACCAAGTACTTCTTATATACAACCCTATCTAAATTTGCTATTTAGAAGTGCTACTTTTGCTGTTGAACCTGTCTCGGGCTTTCGAGGCTCCTGTACTTAGCTTATATGAGTAAGCTGTTCTAATTTGAATATTGTATGTACATGTGCCTGTATCACTTGGTGGCCCAAAAACAGGAGTGTTGGCAGTTGAACTGTGGTGGCCCATCTGAGTTGATCTGACTATTTCCTGTCCCTTTGAGATGTTTTCCAAGCCCACCCATACTAGCACCTTGTTACTGTTTTCATGTTCCAAATCACTCTTGTGCACCTTTTGGCAATATGTGCAAATCATCCAGTAAGTCTGCTTGCTGCTACTGACTCTTCTAGATCATGTTTTGAGTCGTCCTCAGTGATGTGGTGGGTTCAAATAGTCGGTGGGCAACCTGGGATCAGCAGGAGGTGATATGAATGGCCTAGGTGTGTTTGTCGTATTGTGTTTGTAATGTCAACACTGACTCACCTTGACTTCAGCTAGCAGTGGCATTTTGACTCATATTGAGTTGCAGCATGCATTGCTCATTGCACTGTAAAACTAATGGTCAGTGTAGGGGGTGTCAAACTCTAA
Source organism: Hortiboletus flavorubellus (assembly GCA_038093115.1). Taxonomy (NCBI): domain Eukaryota; kingdom Fungi; phylum Basidiomycota; class Agaricomycetes; order Boletales; family Boletaceae; genus Hortiboletus; species Hortiboletus flavorubellus. Next base: position 11,752 of record JBBPRR010000180.1, read on the forward strand.
AGGAAGCTAGGGAAAAACTAGCAAAGACACAGAGTGGGTGTGAGCTAATACTTGTTCCAAGGGGTCTGAGGTAGGTTAGTGGTGAAAAGGGTGTGCGAAGACTTTCCCATAGGTGAGACAACAAATCCAGATGAACCCAGTTAAAATACAAAGATCCAGATGGATGAAGTGGATTTTTGGTCAAGGACAAGGACTGGATATGAGCAGGAAAGGTGACGAAATCTTGGATGAGGTGGAAGAAAGACTTAGAATTGTAAAATCGAGCTGGAAAGAAGGTACTGCATTCCCACAAAGGGTACAGATTTTATAGTCCAGGCAACACCCAAGACTTAGTACATATAAGGTAACTATGGAAGGTGCAATCAAAGGCTGTGAAGAAAATAATCTTCACTGTCACAGGTAACAATGTTGTGTAGAAAAAAACAAGAAACCATGCACAAGGATACAAATTATCCTGTAGTCATATATGGTGACCCTTCAATGAAACAAAGTAAAAATAATGAAAATGAATAGAGCTAGTTACATCATGTTAGTCATCGACCAGCCATGCCTGGGTTGGGACAGACGATTGAGAACAACAGAATGAAATGCAGAAACATACTTATGAAGGTTGGATCCACTTGGATGGACATGGGGTAGGACAGGAATATTGCTGGACACGTTGGACAATCTAGGGGGTGCTAGAAAAGGGGAAAAACTTTATATACAGATGTAGAGAGCCTCCAGCTCCTACATCCCCAGGGTACTTTGATTCTAACTGTCCCCAGTCAGTCACGTGAACTTGTTGACTGCTGAGTTTGAAAACTATGGACAATAGCACAAGTTTGTATAAAAGTGGCTGTTCACCAATCCATTCATCCTTCATATTCCATCCCCACCTCTTTATCTCATCCCCTTTTATGTCTCTCACTCCTTTTGAAGACATCATCACGCTCGGCAAGGCTCCCTCAGCTAATCCTGCCAAAGTGGATGCCATCAAGAAAGTCATGAAACTGAAGATCCAGCTGGACAGCATGTCATGGTTGGTTCTCGATAATCAGGATGACTTGGCAGAAGACCAGGAGATGTGCGCAAGGTGTCAAAAGCTTTTGATAAGCCTGGTTTTAGTGATAGCATCTGGATACTGATAACAGTTACAGAATCAAGTTCATACTTCCTTCCAATGTGCAAAGGAACACAGCATGAATATTGCCCTCAAGGCAGACCTCCTCACCCATATGCAAGCAATGAACATCCTCTTGTGTCAGTGGCTGGGTGTGGTGGCAATCCAAAAGTGACAAGACGAGGAATGTATGGAAATGATGGCATGAGCTGCAAAAGTGGCCCTTGCTCAGGTGGCAAAGGTGGCAAACTCTGGTGAGCAAGAGCAGGTACCCATGGCAGAGCTGACGGTTGGGTTAGCAATACCCAGCACAGTTCAAGAGTCTCCAAAGAGCCGTCCACAACCAAGTCACCTAGCAAAGAGCAAGAGTCTGTGTTGAGCATGGGTTAGAAGCAAAAGATGAATAGTCTCTTTGTATAGTTAGCTAGAAGCTGACCCTGCATAGCATGTCTCTAGACAGGTGGCAGAGAATGAAGAAGAGAATGAAGAGGATGAGATTGTCAAGGTCATACCTCCAAAGTTGTTGAAGGCACCAATGGGCTCCAAGATGGTGACACATGATTCTTTATGTGAGCTATGCCAACAAGGCAGCCAAGTATATATGTATTGGGCTGCCAGATTGCACCTGCAAGTTATGCATCTGGCTAAAAATGAAGTGTGGGAAGTCCAAGGGAAAAGCAAAGGTAAAAAAGGACATAGTGCCAGTTCTGGCTTCCAAGGCAAAGGGGAAGGAGAAGGGATACCCGAGGCTGGGTAAGAATTCAGCTTTCAAATCCGTAAGTCCACTCTAATAATCTTTTGGGTGTGCAATAATGCCTGTATGGTGATTCCTGTGCATAAGGCACCGGTCACCTTGTCCTCCCAAGTAGAGGCCAAGCTACCCAACTTCTTCAGGTTCTCCCCATCACCTAAGCCCAACTCCAACCACAAGGACAATGATGCAATGCCCTGGAAGAAGGTGAAGCTTTCAGATCTGGCTTAGTATGCTGCCATTGAGATGATGAAGCTGGCCCTGCTAACCATGTGGACCAAGATGCATGGAATGCTTGGGTTCCTATCCAAACTACAAGCCTGCACGAAAGTAGCTGAGACCTACATTGGTTTGCAACAACTGGAGATAGAGGAGATGGAGGCGCTCTTGGAGGAGCTTTAACAATGCCATTGTCTTCTTATACATAGTACAACCCATAGCATACTTGTATTCTATTCAAGTCCCAATTGTATCTGTATCCATGTCCGCATCCATGTCTGTGTCCGTGTCCAAGTGTGACCCCTAAGTAAAAGTGAAAAGGTGATATAAGAAGGTGATAGCAATGGAAAAGAAATAGAAATAAGGCTGGAAATGACATTGGGTTGCGAGGTGGCACTCAGCTTGTCTTCCTTAATCATCTATCACATCTATTCTTGCACAGATATCCAAAGTCTATACCAGATTATACCAGGATGTTAGAAGGAAGTTGGTAACAATATGTGTGCGTCTCGTTGTGCATTCAAATATGAATGTCTATGTGGTAAGTTTGTTGAGACACTAACAGAGAAATGGAGATGGAGATGTTTTTATATTTTGTCTGTTTTTTTTTTTTAATAGTTTGATGGGAAAAATGGATGAAGTACTTCTATTCATCTATGCACAGAATAATTGGAGAGTGAGGTGTCACTGGATGAATACTGGGGTGAAACAGAGAGCTTCAACCAAAACCCAAGATAGATCAAATATGAATGGATAAGGTAAAATGAAATTGTCCAAGCTTTTGTCATACTAGTCATCTTGAACTGCATCACCTTCATCTTCCTCATACTCAACATCTTCCTCAGCGTCGTGGTCGTCTAGCTTCTTGTCATCCAATCCAGTTAATTCTATGACCGGGATGGCAATCTTTACCCTTGGGAAATAAGGTAGCAACCAAAAGGCTGCATACCCAAGCCTTAAAATCGATCCATCCAACTCCACCAGCAGGTATGAACCCCTGGCCATCCTTCAAAATGAACTGCACCTCAAAGTGTATGATGGATGCAAACTGTGACAGAAGTACTCTCTCCTGGATAGTGTCTATATCTTTTACCTGTTTTTGAAGTTGGCAGGCATGCCAAGAGATTAGATTGGATTTGGAGGTATGATCAGTGTCTGGAGCAAAAACAAGAAAGGTTGCCTCTGCTAGATCAAATGGGAATAGAAGCTTGATGCCATGCATCATAAAATACAGAAAAAGTCTGGTAGACTTCAGGATAATTACCCATTCTGTGCAGAAAATAGAGTGAGCTGCGGATGACCAGTGAGCCTCTCCCCCCTGAGTACTTTTGACGATGGCCTCCTGGACATCGAAGTGATGTGATTCAACCACTCCGTTTGCTATCATCCCCTTCAAAGATGCAGAACCATCAGGAATGGTATGTGGATGTGAATGGTTCATAGACCCTGGATGTGATCTGGTCTTTGATGATCTTTACTGTTTCTGTCCACATAGCGGAGGGAACAGGAATATTACATAGTATTCAGGGAGTATGGGGCACTGTTGAAATCTTCATGGGTGGAAAATATCTCAGGTCCATTTGACCATGCTCAAGCAGTGTGCAGGCAAAGGCCATCTTCTGCTCATGCACAATCCAGTGCCCAAGCTTAAGTTCTTTTGGCCAAAGCCAGTTTGCGGGATCTAGATTGAGGATGTCAGCTCTTTCCTGGGTAAAATGACTTCTGAGAATAAAATCTGGTGAATGTGTAGGTAGTGGTATTATTCTGGCAAGTGGATCATCTAGTAATGATTGTGTGATTTGAAACTCCTCATCCATGGGAGCAAGCACCAATTGGACCTTTTTCACCACCAGCTTGTATGCCAGTGCATGGGAATTGGTATTATAGGAATAAACAGAAGAAAAAGTATCTGCAGCGTCAGAATTCAAAACAGTTTGAGTAGAGGAAAGAAAAGCATAATCCAACGAAGGTGCAATTGGCCCAATAGACAATGGTGGTAAATGCATATACAAAAAGGATGAAAAGGATGATGGTGTGAAACATTCATCAGAAATGGACAGAAACAGATCAGGAATGGAAGAAACGGCAAGGCAATTGTAATCTCCCCTGATGGTAGTTGGATCATCAAAGCTTAAAAACCCATTTTCGCAACTGATTGGTCATTATTGCATTGCTTATTTTCATGGCAACACTGTCTTCTTTCTAGATAAGATCAGTAGAAAAGCTAAGAAATGCTTACCAGACAACCAATCTTATCTCCACAGATAGTAAACCTGAAACAAGGTGAAGAGAGTACTCTTCCCTGGTCGAGTTGATACTAGAAACAAGTATCAATCTCATAGAAAGGGGTTGACTATCAGGCATATGGTTTGTTTGTCAATCATCAACGAGGTTGAGGGTGATTGGGGTTCAGCAACACATTGAGGGTCTGAGTTTCTATTGTGGAGTTGTATGAAATATACTATAGTTCATTGGGAAATGATTTAGACAACTCTCAGATTGCTAGAAGGATATTCTGTAGCAACTAGGGTTACTTCCCTAAGATGCAATCTCAATGGGCTTCCAATTAGCTCCTGTTGATTAGGAATGCTCAATAGGGTAGGTAGCATAAATACACTTTACTCTTACTACTGATTCACACACATCTCTTAGTCATACAGAACAGTCTTTTCTAAACTAATTCTATTATGCACTAAGGAGTTGGCAATCAGTTTCAAATGCTCATCTCAACCCTTTTCCAAGGTGCTAATGAACTATTAGGTCTCCCTACTAGCTGGGGATTTATTTTTTTTAGTTGCCCACTCTGGGGTTTTCTTCCTAAAGGTGTTCTAACTGTTCCTATCCTAAGGGATGCAGTATACTTCTAACTATGGGTCTAAGTAGTTCTATTTATAGCATGGGAATTACTCTACACAGCCTCTCTGTTCGTTTGTAGAGGAGTACACTTGTGAGCACTTGTTGGTTAAGTTTACTCAAGAAAACACAAACTCTCTAAAAATTGAAACTGTTCACTGGGCCAAGATATGACTTACACTAACTCATACTGACTCACTTTGACTCACCCTGTCAGAAAATGACTTGCAATGAGCTAAAAATAGCCTTTGGCTTGGCAATGACTCATTATGACTCTTGCTGTGCAGGTCACATGATCATTTTGCTAGTCTAGGGGCAGTGCTTTGGTTACTTCTCATTTGACTCACTTTGACTCAATATGACTCATTATAACTCATGCTGTGCATGGTTACATGATCTGAGTCAGGTGATTTGCAACTGAGTTCACATGCTCCATTTGCTTCTCTGACACTTGGCTAAGTACTAAAGGGTAAAAGAGATATTAAGAAAATGGTTTGCTATGTACTTGTAGGTATTAACAAAAGTATGTTGGAAGGAATCATTTTATTTCTCCACAACCTGTGAATGAACAAATAAGGAAAAATAGAGGTATATACTAGACACTATGTATGGTATATGTATCCTTCAATTAGCTAAGCAGTTGGACTGTGGGAATAAAGTGAAAACTCAAATCTCGGATCAAATATCTAGCATCATATATACAATAACTAAGTATTCACATCCAAACACTTTGGTGCAGGTCAACACAGGAAGCCTTCCATCCACGATTGGGTCAATAACATGAATTGTTTCCCAGTATTTGGGTCACAGAGAGTAACCATCTGCAACTCATCTGGGAAATCATCAGTAGTAGTGCTTATTAAACAATGGAATGATCACCTGAGCAACAGATCAAAGTTAGCACGTGCCAAAATCTGCACCTGCATCATTACTTCACCCATGCTGAGATCCAGAATGAGATTCTCCAGGACACCAATAGTGGTATTGATGCTGGTATTCGCCAATGACATCCTCATTGTATGGTCTGATCAGATTGGCAATCTAAGATCCTCCCATATACACTTTGGCATTGTGATAATTTCCAAACCTGAATCCAGAACACCTTGGATGACTTGCCCTGAACTCCTGAACTTAGCATTGACCACCTGAAGAGGTAGGCTGTGATGGGTGACAATAAGCCCCTCATCATTTTGGAGAACCTGATCACCAAAGTCACAGCCAACTGTGTCCAGGTCCAGACTGGTCAGCTCATTCACCTGAACAATGTTAGTGGATAGATTGGTGACCCTCTTAACCATGGTAAGATCTTGAAATTTCTTCCTGAACTTTGGAGATACAGAAAACAAGTCTTTTACCGGCACCGGAATAGAAGTGTCCAGTATCCAATCCAATACACATTGTGGAGCTGTCTCATCCTCAAGCAGAAATGAGTATTTGAACTGTATGGAGGGAGGAAACAGTTGGTTAGTATTTGGTACACAGGGGAGAGTGTTACTCTAATCTCCTGATTGAGTAATGGTGGATCTGGGTTCTACCGATGATGATAAGGTTGTGGTTGTGGTTTTGACCTTGATATCAGTTGCCAGATTGAATGTTGGATTTGTAGGAGTGGCCTGTGGAGGCAGGCAAGGTGGCACATAGGCAAGCTGCTGTTTGGTGATGGGCAGTAAAGGAAGGTTGAGCAACAAAGCCGGGCTAAGTAGTTATGGCAGGAGGGAGCGATGAGTGAAAGGCTGATCCTGTTAGAAGGAACTTGGCAACAGTGATGACATCATTCATTGGATAGGGATCATCCAGGTGGACATCTTATTTGGTGATCAGTAAATATTCCCATACTTTTTGTTGCAAAGCAGATGGAAATTCATTAAGGTAGAGCATATCATACTCCACCTTGGCTAGTTTCTGATTAGCAATTAATAATGTGGAGATTTTCTGGAATGCTCAGGTATACTCTTCAAGTTCATTCCTATTCTGCATCTGCTTTGCCTGGTAGTCCTAGACAAGGTATTGAATGTCAGCTCAACAATACCGATTTGTACCTTCGCAACCTGGGTACAATTTCTTCACGGCTACAACAAATGCATTCCAATTTGCAGGAGTAGCCATTGCTTCCGGAAGGGTCTGCCACAACTCTGCCTCATCCAGCATGGCATATCAAAGAGCTGCTTTTATTTTTCTTGCTTCATCAAGGGCAATGGTGTTACCAAGGTATTTGATGTCTTCTAAGTATCGAGGAAGCTCAGAAGGAGACTTCCCATCAAATTTTGGGACATTCAGGGTTCCACAAAGTGGCATTTGGATTGGCTGTGCCATTGGTAATGGTGGGTTCTGTTGAGGGTTAGCAGGTGGAATACCTGGGTAAGGATTGGGTAAGGCCAGAAAGAATGGTAAAACAGGAGATAAAACCAAGGAGGAAGAAGAGGATGAAGTACATAGTGAGGAACACTGTTCTGAATGGGGTTTGGAAGGGCAGGTACTGAAGTCAAAGAGAAAAGATAGAGAAGGAGATGGGATTGGGTTAAATAATGGAGATGAAAGCAGGGACAACTTGGAAGTAGAGAGGGATATTAACAGAGAAAGGGGGACTAAAGTGGGCGAATGGTACTGGATGGAGAAAGGAGTTTGCTATGGGGTTGAGTGGATGAAAGCACCTGGGATAAATGGTAAGTTAGAAAGCAGGAAAATAGAAGAGTGAAACCAATTGTGTCGAGTCCTTTCTGAAGTAACTGGGATAAGAAGCTCAGATTCTGTGGAGAGTTTGAGATGACAGAAATCAGCTAGGAGATCTTCAATCTCTAATCGCTCTGGAGTGGGTCTAAGCAACCTTCTTGTCAACCTGTCAAAACCCCTTACAGTGGGCTCCAGTTGTAAAACTAATGGTCAGTATAGGGGATGTTGAATTCTAAGAGCGTGAACGGATTGCGAAGTCCAAAAGTAGCCGGGTGTGTTCATGTTTGTTCTACACCAGTAAGCCCTGGCTTGGTGGCTGGCCATTCTGTCAGAGACTGAATTTTGAATAACCTTGCTCCCCAACATACACTATGCCCCACGACATCCCTTGTTATCAAAATCACACTGAGTGTGATTGAGAGTATATCCACCAAAAACTTATTCAACTTGTAGGAGGTCTCAACTGTCTATCACGTATTTTCATGTCTCAGCACACATCTGGGGATCTGATCAACAACTTGCCAGAGGTGAAGACTGTGAGGTGGATTGACCCCAAGGTGGATGCCCTCATAGAATACCTCCATCAACACTATGCACAACATGGTGGTGGAAGCTTCAAGGATACAACATTCACTGATGCTGCTGAGCACATCAAGCACCTGCATGTCTCGGGCAAAATCAAGGACAGTAAGAGTCTTCAGAACAAGTGGAACTATGTAAGATACGATGTCTGATATGTATATATGATACTGAAGTATTCTCCAGCTTAAATCTGTTTACTCTGGCATCTCAAACTATCAAGGACAATCAGGATTTCACTGGAACAATGAAAACGGGGCGAATATACAGGGTCCTGGAGCTGCTGAAGTCTTCAATACTTACATCTCAAGAAAGGTAATTATTCAATCCCAGATGTCTATTCTGAGTCCACTCTGACTCTATCTAGTCAAATGTAGTGGTGAAACAATTCTGCAACAGTGGTTGGAGGTATTTGGAGCAGATGGAGGACATTATTTCTTTGGATAGTGCAAATGGGGTCCAATCAAGTTATTGTGGAATCGTTGATGTATCTCATGTACCCTCTGCTGTCCCTCAGGCTGTCAGTAGCACACCCACACCCAATAGTGTTTTGATCACCTCAAAATCAAGCAGTGCTGCCACTCCTGACAATGCACAACTCAGAGACTCTGCTCCCATTGGCGCATCAACACCTGCAACTAGTTTCTCTTCCATTGTACCTTCTTCCTTGCCTGGCATCCCTCCAACACCATCACCCATCACTCCCTTTGAATCAAGTAGTGGCAAGCATTACTACTCCCTGATCTCACCTGATGCTACCAATCCCTCTGATGATTCCTCACTCCTTTTCTCACCACCAGCGCATTTGCCCTCCTCATATTTTCTCTCTCATTGGTTTCCCAGGTTGCCCCAAGTCCATGTGCCAGCAAGCGCAGCCAAATATCTGCTGCTCCAAAGGACAATCAATGGTCCAACATTGTAGCCATCAATACGGTAAACAATTCTATCTGATTACTTGATAACACCATCAAAATAAAGTTCCATGACAAGTTGGCCACTATCAATTCTGCTACTGACCAGTTGTATCATGTTGATGGACTCATGTAGGATCAGATTGTAGACCTGGGGGAACATTTTGCTAAGCATGAAACCAAGGCATCTGTGTTTCTATCCCTCCAGCCAGAGGAATGTGTCATATATGCAAACAAGTTGTACAATCGCTACTGTACTCTGAGTTCATAGCTGCTGGCCAATTAACTTTGGACTGATGTAGCCTACTACGTGAATGTTTCTTGATAGTAGTCATATGTTTTTTTACTTGCATTGTAGTAGCAACAATTGAACCATCTACTGTATGTCCGAGTTAGCATATGTCATATCCGGTAGATCATTATTATCATATTCTGGTACCCCAACCTCCTCTCACACACAGTGAAGAACAACAAACCTCCTTACGGAGGTGATGTGTATGGGTCTGTGGGTGTGATAGGCTCGACCCAAGGCATTCATAGGTAGAAACAGTGGTCAGAAAGGAAGTCCACTTGAAGTCCGGAGTGCGGGAAACAAAGTCCAAAGGTCAGTGAAGGTAGTCCGGGTATAGGAGTGGTGTAGGCGGTGATAGTCTGGAAGTCCGGAATGGTGGAAATGGTGTCGAGCAGTGATGGGGAGCAGTGAGGACAAAGTGCGTGTGTTTATGTGTGCATTTAAACGGGAAACTGGGAGATCAGAAAGATGTATTACTAGTGGAATACTACACACTTTATAGTCCATAGGACTTCAGGAACAAGTGTCTAAACTCTAAGAAAAAGAAAAGGGGGATGTAACTATGTCATGAAGCGAAGATAGAAACATATGAAACATGTGTCAAATGAGTGTAAATGATAAGCGGACATAACAAGGTGATAAAATGAAAGGGGGTAAGGTTAGTCTGGACTATGGAAGTCCTGCACAGGACTAATCCAGGACTAACATTGAACTAATAGGACTTGAGACGAACTTGAAGCGGACTAATAGGGATGCAAATGGGAGTTATTGGAGAGTTATGGGTGAGGGATATACCACCATAGAGACCTATGGATCTCTACATCTGTGGGATATTTGAATACTGACTGTCCCCAGTCAGAGATACTCAGTGGAATGGAGTAAGGACTATGTGACATGAGAAATGAAGCGGAGGTGGGCGATGACTCATATGACAGGAAGGAGTAACCAGACAGAGATACTGTGGATATTTACACGAGGGGGACGACCAGAGGTAGGAGTGGAGATGGTACATAACTCCTAAGGGACAATAATACATCTGGTGTAGTGAGCAGGGGCTGAGATGACGATGATAATGTGATGATGATGTGTGCATGCTCAATGTGGATAGCCGATGTCATGTATGGGTGCAGTGAGGTCTGCATAAGTCCAGGTTGGATGATCTATGGTCTAGTCCACTAGTCCGGAGGTCGGAGAAGAAATTTGCAACAAACAAAAACAAGGTGAGTCGAAATGAATGCGAAAATAGTAACAGTAAAAGAGGAACTGGGATAAAATGAAGCATGACAAGTGAAGGTGAAGTCAGAAGGGTAGTTCTAGTCATAGTCCGGAAGGAAGTCTGGCAGTAATTGTAGCAGAGTTAATTGGCAGGAAAATAAGATTGGTGACAGAAGATAAATTGGTGAAACAGATCATAAGGGTGGTTGGAGATAAGAAGTCTGGTGGTAAACTGAGGGTGTATAGTGAAGTGGTGGCTATAGTCCAGATGGACCAAGCAACTGGTCGGGTGAAATAGTGGTGCAACAAAATATAGTTTGAAGCCAAAAAAATGAAGGTAGATGTCACACCTTATGGTCAAAAATGTTAAAGACAAAGATTGGATCAAATACCCATAAGTTCGAAGGTAGGACCAGAGTGTGGTGGACTATTAGTCCGGAAGTAGAGTCTAGTCCAGAGGGAAATGATAAGGGTGTTAAAAAGAAACAAACGAGTGAGCATCAATAGTGTGATACCCTCCAAGGAGGATAAAAATAATGACTCCGGGTCATCAGCAGCAACAGGCTAGATGGAAAAGGGGCCAGGTAAGAAGGGGAGGGACCGGAGTAAGTAGGAGAAAGTCTGGAAGTGATGTGGGGTTACAGTGGTGGAAAATATGAGACAAAAAATGACAAGTATGACAAGAAGGAGGGAGAAAATAAGAAATGATGTGACCGGATGAAAGACAGTGTCCCCATCAGCTAGGGGAATGGTAGACTGGTTCGGACTAATGATAGTCCGGGTCAGACTAAAGGTAATCCAGGTTGGATTAAGGGTAGTCCGGAGTAAAATGGAGAATGAAGATGGTATAAGTGAAGAGTAAGATGGTGGTGGTGAGGAATTCAAAGCTAACAGTAATAAGGGAGAAATAGATAGGAATGAAGCGGTGGTATATGGTGGCAAAGGTGTGGATGGTGTATTGGTTGGGAGAGGAGATGGTAATGGTATCACACTAGGCATGGAGTTCAAGAAAGTGAAAGGGGATGAACAGGAAGCTGGTATAAGGAAGTCCAGAGATACTGATGGTAATGGCAAGGAAATGATTGTGCCTGCAGGGCACTTGAATGTAATTGCCACCTGGGTGGCCAGTGTGGAGGGAGATGGTGCTTCGGGCGCAGAAATGTCAGTCACAGTAGTACTCGAGGAAATAGATGCTAGTCTGGACTCGTCTGATAAGTCCAGAGATCATGGAAATTCTAGTCCGTCAGTCTTGACAGGTCTTGGCAGTGGCTCTGGGGTTCGGTCTACTGGACTATTAGCAGGTGGTGAGGTACAAGGGACGTTACTAGTGCTGGTATGCGAATTACACATGTCCGGAGTATGTGTGGACTCAATGGCTAAGATGGCATCCAAGGGCTCTTGTATACAGGCACATCTTGGTAGGTGTGGGATGGGTGATTGGTCTGGCAGGTATAGACGACCCCTATTGCCTTGGACTACCTTGCCGGAGTGGAGATACTCAATAGCTTTTATACAGTTGCACACAAAATGTCTTGGTGCATCACAGAAGGCACAGGTCTGTAAATGGTGAGTAGAATAGTCTGAAGTGGAGTGAGCAATAGGAGGTGACAGTGCAGGGAGTCTGGTTGAAAGTCCAGGTGGTGAAGCGGTGGAGTAGGCGGTGCACAGTGGTGACCTGATGGCGGAGTTGATAATGACAGAGGACGAAGTTGATGGTCTGAACTGTTGATGTGAATTGGTTAGTACAAAGGATGCAGCATAGTACCATTTTGCCATTGAAGGGCAGTCATCTGGGTGGATGTCCGGACTGACAATTGACAGGCGAAAATGGATCTGTCTGAAAAAATCAGCAGGAAAACCTTGAGTGAAAAGGATATCTCGATCATGGTCAAAAATGTGTCGGGTAGCAATGAGTGGTGCTGAATACTTCAGGAAGGAGTGGTGAAATACTTCTAGGCCTTCAATAGTCCAGATTGGACTAGAAGTCCGGAAGTCCTGAACAAAATTCTGCAAATCAGCACGGCTATACCTATGGGCAATCTCAGAGCCGGGATAGAGTGAGAGAACTCCATCAATAAACAATGTCCACTTCAATGGGATAGCAGTAGCCTCTGGGAGGTGTTCCCAGGACTCAGGCTTGTTGTAGTCTGCATACCTGATAGCTGCATGTATGCAATCTTCGTCGGAAAAGTGGACAATTGACCTTAGTAACTCTATGTCCTATAGAAAACGTTGGATCAGTTTCGGAGTGGAACCATTAAACTTTGGCACATTAGGTGTTCCTGGAAAAGGGATTGGAACAAGGGGTTAGCCATATGCGATCGGGTGGCTGTACAAAGCAGAGATGTTTTGGTCAGCAGAAAAAGTCTGAAGAAAATGATGAAAGCGGAGATAAGCGGGAATGAGTGGAAATGGAAATAAAGGTGATAAGATGAGGTGAGATAAACGGGGAACTCAACAAAAACTTCTAAAGTACAGAGCTGTGCCGGGTAACTATGAAAATGATTGGCAAGTGATGGAAAGATTAAAATAGTCTGGAATTTGAGAATCGCGAAGATGAGGGTGAAGAAAAATGCTCAGGTATGAAGGGGAGTAAGCAGGAAACTTTCTGAGTCGTCTCTAGAACCCCCTCGCGGTGGGCTCTAGTTGAAGAACAACAAACCTCCATATGGAGGTGATGTGTATGGGTCTGTGGGTGTGATAGGCTCGACCCAGGGGGTTTGTAGATAGAAACGGTGGTCAAAAAGGAAGTCCACTTGAAGTCCAGAGCATAGGAAACAAAGTCCAGAGGTTGGTAAAGGTAGTCCAGATATAGGAGCGGTGTAGACAGTGATAGTCCAGAAGTCTGGAATGGTGGAAACGGTGTCGAGTAGTGATGGGAGTGGTGAGGACAAAGTGCATGCGTTCATGCATGCATTTAAATGGGAAACTGGGAGATCGGAAAGATGTATTACTAGTGGAATACTATACACTTTATAGTCCATAGGACTTTAGGAACAAGTGTCTAAACTCTAAGGAAAAGAAAAGGGGGATGTAACTATGTCACGAAGCAAAGATAGAAACATATGAAACATGTGTCAAATGAGTGTAATGTTGGGGAGCATGCAGTACGCAGTTACTTGGCTTACCTGCTGTGGGTGGTAACTCAGTGATGATAGCGGTTGCTGGTCAAGAGTGAATTAGAACTCAGATGACTGAGTCTGAAAGCTATATACGCTACATGAAGTGTGTGTGAACTAACTACTATAAATGAACTACTACTGTGTAATACGAGTTCGTTCAACACTCCCCCTTGCTAAGTGCATGGTAATCGCGTAAGCATTAGGTGGTAGTGAAGTATACCGCTAGTTAGTCCTGCTAACTGCGCTTCTGATGTCTAAACCAATTTAAGATCTACACTGCTTGAATTTGACATATCCGAGGTTCTTTGTGAACATATTGGCAGGATTGTCAGTCCCTTCGATATAGAAGATCTCTACATGCTGATCGGTTACAGCGTCGCATACGAAGTGATAGCGTATGTATGGGTATGTGTTTGGTGCAACGTTCAGTGACAGGATTGTTAGCTATGAAAATAGAACCTTGATTGTCACCACAAATAGGAATGGGCTCAAGGTGGAATCCTAATTTCTCAAACATTTGTTTAACCCATATGACTTGGCGAGAACAATTGCTCAAAGCCATGTACTCAGCCTCTGTGGAAGAGAGGGCTGTGTTTTTTTGTAAGTGTGAATTCCAAAGGAAAACACCATTTGCTAATTTTAGATAAAATCCCATTTGGAAGTGGTGAGTTTCCAGATCTGCTCCCCAATTGGAGTCAGTGCAAGCGGTAATACTGCATCCAGAAGATCCATCATACACAAGTGAATAATCATGAGTGCCAAGTAGGTAACGGCAAATGTACAGGGTCTTGTCTAAGTGCTCCTGTGATGGGTTGGCAGATTGTCGTGCCATTTGTGTGACTGCATAAGCAATGTCTGGGCGAGTATCAAGCATTAGATATAATAATGAGCCAATTACTATCTGGAATTGTGTCCGAAGTTCCGTATTGACAGGGGGTGTATTCTTCTCAGGTTGATAACCTTGAGGTAGGGGTGTAAGAGCAGGTTTTGCGTTGATCATTCTGCATTGCTCAAGTACTTTCTCAAGGTATTCACGCTGATCAATGTGTAATTGGCAATCATCTCGATGGATGTTCATTCGGAGGAATTCGCGTGCTTTCCCGAGATCGTGGCATTCCCACCTTTTCATAAAGGCAGCCTTGATTTTTTCTACAAAGGCTTTTGAGGGGCCACAGAAGAGAGCATCGTCTACGTAGATTATAGCTACAACAATTTGGTTTGCTTTTCTGTATATGAAGAGGCCGGCGTCTGTCTTTAGTTGCTCAAAGCCTAGTTCTCTCATTGATTGATTGAGCTCGTTCCACCAAGCTAAGCCTGCTTGTTTAAGCCTGTATAGGGTACGGAGTAATCGGAGAACTTTGTTCTTGAGGTGAGGAGGTGCAAAGCCTTCTGGGAATTCCATGTAGATTTCCTCATCTAATTTGCCATATAAGTAGGCAGAGCGCACATCGAGACTGGACACATGCCAGTTCTCTAAGGCGGCTAGGGTGAGCATACATCACACAGTTTCGAATCTGATGACTGGGCTGAAGATCTGATCGAAATCAAGACCTTTGACTTGCGAGAAACCTTTCTCTACTAGTCGGGCACGTTTACAGCCATCGGATTTTTCATCAAAAACCCAGCAATTCTTAATGACTTTTCGGCTAGTGGGGCGATCAGAGACCTTGAAGACTTTTTGCTGTTTGAGCATATCAAGCTCTGTTTCGCACGCTTTGAACCATTGCTTTCGCTCTGATTCAGGGAGGCAAAGGAGGTCCTTATAGGACCATTTGCGATAATTAGGCTTATTAGGCCTTTCGTCTAGGGGTACTGCTCTTGCGCATAGGTATAACACCATTGCGTCTCCCCCTTCCCGGACTATGCGTTCGACGTGGTTCTCAGAGGGAGTGGGAGATGGAGGCATGGCACTGGGAACGTTAGGTGTTTCCGGCGCGGAAGGGGTGGATTGACTGGTTAGGTCTTTCCAGTGCGAGTCACGCTCAATTTCTTTGATTTGTTGCACCAGATTACGGCGCTCTCCATAGATGTTGCCTGGGCGGCGAGGTGGTTGCCTGATTCGCTCAGAGCGGCGTGGTAAGGCAGGAGGGGCATCCAGAGGAGGAAATCTCCTTGGAGGGGTACGGGGAGGAGAGGGTGTCCATTCTGGGGCAACTGGTTCAGGCGAAGGGTTTCACTCAGAAGGTAGGGGACTTGGATTTGAAGGGACACAGCGATTTCGCTCTGAAGGGCCCAGCAAATCATCATCATTGCTTTCCTCATTTAAATGTGGATGCGAGGAATTCCTCAGGTGCTTGTGGGGTTGCGAAGGTGCGCTTACCAGCTTATGCGGCCGAGCTCCTGAGCACTGGGGGAATAGATTCTCATCAAAAATGGCATGCATATACGTGTGTAGCGCGTTGTTGGGGCGCATGAAGAAATAATTGCGCTCATTACCTGGCACAATGCCAAGGTAAATCATTAGCTGTGATTTGGACTGCAGCTTACCCCTGCGAGTGTCCACTGGGAGGTGAACATACGCGGCGCATCTGAAGACGCGTAGATGAGAAATCGTAGGAGGAACTTTGTTCAATAGTTCATGAGGTGTCCTCCAATTTAAACCTCATTTGGGAGTGTGATTGTACACATGTACCGCATGCTGGATAGCAAACTCCCAATAAGAGTCGGGTAGGCAGGCGTGAAGATGCATTGCTTGTGCTTTGTCCATTAAAGTGCGTCAGCTCATCCATTTTGCTGTGGGGTATGGGGCGCAGACTCATAAATATGAATGTCATTGTCACGCATCAATTGCCCAAAGGCTTTTGACTTGTATTCTCCCCCTGCATTGGACATCCAGCCTTTTATGGAGGTGGAGTACTGATTGCTGATGTATTTTATGAACTCTTTAGTGGCACCAAGTGCCTGGTCCTTAGTTCAGAGGGATTTAATCCATCCTTGGGACGTATAATCATTATAGAAGACGATAATGTACCTCGATCGATGGTATGACTCAGTCTCAAAGGACTTCAGATCAGAGTGTACGAGTTCAAAAGGTTTCTTTGTGCGAACATCATTCACAACAAAGGGGTGGTTAGGCTGTTTGCCTAGTTGACAGCCAGGGCAAACGGGTTCCACAGGCGGAATAGTCACGCTTGGAAAGTCTCTAATGTGTTTTCGCACAGCTCTCAAGACATCCTTTGAAGGGTGCCCAAGGTGGCAATGAAGCAGCTCATAATTAATGGCGATCATATCGATGTTTGCTCGTGTGTGATCATGAACGATAGGGGCTCTTACCCAGTACATGATACTGTTTCCATGGGAGTGGAAACTGATCAGGTCACATTTGGTGCAGTCATCAATGACGTGCATGAAGCCTTTTGTGCTCCTTACATGTAGGCAGTTGTCCTTTAGGAGTGTGCCAAGAGAGATCAGGTTGATGGTACAATCTGGCATGTAGATTGTTGGCGATAATCACACGACGTTCTCCTTGTAACGGATAAGGACGCTACCTTCGCCTAAGACTGGTGCTTTGCCATTTGCAGTTTGGATGTGGCAAGGTTCGTGGTAGGCCTGATACTCAACAAAAGCGTCAAAGTTGTTGGTAAAATGAGCCAAAGCTCCAGAATCAAGGAGCCACATTTCTGTGTCTTCTTTTCATGCATACGCTTTTCCTTTTCCTTTGGTATTGTGGTTCTCACAGCCATCACATAGGGAGTAAGGAAGCGTAGAGACCATGTCCATTTCATCACTATCTACTACAGACGATAGAATGAAGTCTACATACTGTGGCGAATAAGGTAATTGCTCATCAGTGTCTGAGAGATGTGAGAGGGACGAGGAATGGACATACGTGCTATCCTCAAAACCTTCGTCCAGGTCGAAATAATATTTGAATGGTATTTTGACTTCTTCCTCTTGTGGGGCGTAGAAGTCATCCTGGTTGGTATAAAATTCCCCAGCTTCTGCCTGACCGGAGTGGATTGAGATGGTGTCTTCATTATCCATCTCAATGAGGACGGCGGGTTGAATGGGCTGGTGGAGGTGGTTGAGCAGCGAGGACGAATTGTCTTCCATCACATCCTCATAGGAGGGAACGTCCATGCCAACAGTGGCAGAAAAGGATGGGGAGAGGGGGTGGATTGGTGAGTCTGCCTTGTGGTCCTTGTACTGTGGTGGATGAGAGGGACCGGGGGTGCCGAAATCATAATTGCCAGAGTTGACGATGGGGGTGCGAGTGAGTTGTCAGTTCGCAACCTTGTTGAGACATTTTACAGTCTCAATGGTGGGGGTGATTTCCAGATGGCGAGCGAGGGATATCGCATTCTTGGTCTGAGGAAATGCTGGTGGGCCGTAGTGGGCCTCACCAGTGGTGTGGGCAAGTTAGTGTGGGTCGACGATGGAGGGTCTGGCCTCGACGATGGCGGGATTGATAATGGTGGCAGCAGAGAAGGTGAAGGAGGGGCTGGCGTCGTTGAAGTGTGCGTTTTTGTGGTGTTGGGGGTGAGCGTCTTGCTTCACTTGCCCTTGCGTGGAGCGCTGACCACGAGTGGTCTTCTTCTTCTTTTGCTGTGGACCTCCTTGCTGCTGCTGGTTCCCCCCCTGCTGCTGCTACCCCTGTGGGCACTGCTGCTGTTGCTGCTGGAACTGGGGGTCTGCAGGCTTACGCTTGATCACGGAAATTTTTCTCGCATGGTCGTCCTGCCTGGGCTTATGCTTTGAGATGTATTGCTGCCAATCCATGAGGGTCATCCGCTCGATCTCGTCGAGGGCAAGGAGTTTCATCGGGTCCTTATCATCTTTCTCCTTTTCTTTTACAGAGGAGGTGGAGGCGCCAGAAGTGGACATGTTCAATAGCTGGGTGAACACGTCCATGTACCGTGGTAATTTCGCTAGTACAATGAGGGACTGGAGGGAAGCGGGAACCTCATTCTGGTAGGTTCAGAGTAGGTCGAAGTGTTGTTTCAACTTCAAGAATGCAGCCTGGGGGTGCTGGTCCTCCGGAATAGTGGTGTCCATCATCGCTTTAAACTCCAAATATTTGGAGGCAGTGGATGGGGTGGAGAACTTCGCCTCGAGGGCGTTCCAGACGTCCTTAGCAGAGTCCGAGTCATAGAAAGGGTGAGCAAGGGCCAGGGACATCTTAAGGACCATGGCGCCGAGGGCCTTCTCATTGGCGGTATGCCAGTCATCGATGCGCGACTGGTTGAAAATCTGGTCAGATTCTCCTTCGGTGAGCTTGTTAGGACACTCAGTAGTGATCGCCCAAAAAGCACCAAGGGTACAGAGATAGGCTTGCATAAGGGTGCACCACTTGAGATAATTGGGGCCAGTGAGGTCAGGGACCTTGTTGGTATTGGAGGTGTCGATCTTGGAGAACATAGTGAGAAGGGGTAGGTCTAGGACAAAGAGGCATCAGTTAACTTCCAACTAAAATAAAGAGAGAAGAGGGAAGGGGTGTAGGTACTGTACACGCATTACGCTTCTCAGAGTCCTTGGACTGGTGAGACATAGTCTCCCCTTAGGTCTAGGATCTGGTCATATATGCCCAAGCGTAAAGACACATAGGGCACAACATGTCGCATATGTTCAAGCGTAAAAATGCATTTGAACACAACTTACCGCACTAAAGAGCACAAGGCACATCTGAGGGCGGGAGCAGGTGAAACCAAGTGATGGAAGTGAGCAAGTCACATAGCACAATTACCAGGGCTCATAACCTGTTGGGGAGCATGCAGTACGCAGTTACTTGGCTTACCTGCTGTGGGTGGTAACTCACCAATGATAGCGGTTGCTGGTCAAGAGTGAATTAGAACTCAGATGACTGAGTCTGAAAGCTATATATGTACGCTACATGAAGTGCATGTGAACTAACTACTATAAATGAACTACTACTGTGTAATATGAGTTCGTTCAACATGTAAATGATAAGTGGACATAACAAGGTGATAAAATGGAAGGGGATAAGGTTAGTCCAGACTATGGAAGTCCTGCACAGGACTAATCCAGGACTAACGTCGAACTAACAGGACTTGAAGCGGACTTGAAGCAGACTAATGGAGATGTGAATGGGAGTCATCGGAGAGTTATGGGTGAGGAATATACCACCATAGAGACCTATGGATCTCTACAATGATCTATCAAAATGTTTTGATACTCGTCCCACATTAACTGTACAATCCTGTTGCGCATCTGTTTTGCAGTGAGATTATCCATGTCTGACATGTTGGCCGCTACCTTGGACTGCAGCTGAATGCCATTGTTGCCACCATCGGCGACTGCCCCATCATTATCGGCACTATTATTATGATCCTGTCCGTCTGACATTTCTGACTCGGAGTCACTGGGTTTTGAGGAATCCAAAAGCGGATTGCAGGTGTAGATGAAATTGTGCAAAGCACAGAGGGCAGCAAGTATTCTAGCTTGCACGTCAAGAGGGAACTGTGTGGAAAATAAGAGGATTCTAAAATGCTACTTCAAAATGCCAAAAATTTGCTTGACCACATTTCAAGCAGATGCATGGCGTAGATTGAATCATTCTTTGTGGGTTGAAGGGCTGAAACATGCTGTTACTAGAATTGAACTTGAAAAGTGATCAATTAGAGCAACAACGTACCGCACGCTAGCACGACCCCACTCTACAAGATGATAGCATACACCTTGGTATGGAACAAGTAAACTTGGTTGCAATGGATAGCCTGCATCAGCAAGCAGGAACTTGTTGGGTGGAATGTGTAGGTCAGTACTTGAGGTGTCATCAAAAATGTGGACATTCTTTGCTGATCCCTCCCATCCAGTAAGTGTATATGTGAATTTCAGGTTGAAATCACAAACAAAAAGACCGTTTTGAGATAGGAATCCTTTGTGATTCCGGTAAACTGCATGTAGAGAAGTGGACATGGACATGGGTATATGGCTTCCATCAATCGCTCTGATTGCATGCTGAAAAAAGGAAAAGAACTTTGAATTTTGGATGTTGGCGAATTTTGGATGGGATGGTCTCGCCAGTTGGAAATATGAGATACTTGGTATAGAACAGCGGGCTAGCAAGTACATCAAGGGTTTTTTTGAAGTAGCTAGATAGCAGTAAGCTTGACCATGGCTGTTATCAATCAATAGTAAAAGCTGGTACTTACTAAGAAATTGTATCACTTGAACATTGAAATCACTCACCAACATGCCTGAGTGTGAGGCCAGTCACACACATGTATAGAAATATTGCAATCTGTTCTTCGAGCATTACCCTACAAGAGTCTTGATGGTCAAGATCACAAGATTTAGCAACAAGTGCAAGGAAATCTTCTTTTTGAAGCCCAAGCTCACAACGGATATGGTCAGGGTGTCCTGTGATCAATTTCAAAACCCATGCAAATCTGGAGAGAATCAAGGTATTGTTACGATCGGTATATTCCCGCACTCCTATGTTTGTTGGACTTAATGTTTTCTATGCTAACAACAGACAATCTTATCTTATATCTTATCTTGACCTCACTCGCCCTAATCTCGTGTGTCATAGTTGTCTCTCCCCTTCCTTCACTCTGTTTCACGCATAAGACTTCTCATCTTCCCCGTTTTATATTATAATTCATCTCCGTCTTCTTCTATGTTTCACCTTTTCACAGAAGTGTTTGATCACGCTTCTATTCCATTCCTTGATACATGCGTTTCACTTGTGTCACGCTTCTCTTCCATTCTGCCACCCTGCATGTTGGCCTCATGTGTTTCACTTCCATTTCACCCTATGCCCTTTTCCCCTTTTGTTCCCAGATCGTTAGATACGGTCCAAACATGTACATACCTCCAGTAGGTACTTAAGGCTCGATGCCAGTGCCAGAAAACTCCAGTCTAGTTCTCTTGGTGTTTTCCCCTGAAGCACTATAAAAAGGACTTTATTGGCCTGACAAGCCTCTTCTCCACTTGCCTACCCAGTCTACGGCTATCTTTTGGCAACCTAAGGGAGCTACGCTCTAGGGTTGTTTCATTAGAACTAGACTCTACTTCACCCTTACCTTGCCAACCTTGACGCTACCATCACAAGTGCGTCCCCTACAAAGGATCGCTTGCACTCGAAGCTTATGGTAGAGCCAGTGCTGATCATCTTCCACCGTTTCCTTCGCTCCTTCGCTCCTAACTCGGGCCAAGCCGGCCCATCTAACCCCTTGTACACGGCTTCAGCAGAAGTAGCTGAGCCGGAACCAGTAAGAGAGCGAACAGCCTCACCAGCAGAATTAGTAGGCTCACAGGGCGTGGAAAGAACTCCACTGCCATCACAACAGGAATCACCCGACACTGCTACACTTTTCTTAAGATTGTTAGAAGCTGACTTATGGCCTTCAGATTTCCGCTTCGCCTCAAATGAAGAAATCAACCAAGCAGTAGCAGTAGCAACCGCCCTCAGATCGGGCGGCCCAGAAGACTTATCCACCGAGAGAGTATCCCAGCACTCGCTGGTGGACAATCTTTCCACAGATCCAAACAACCTCGTGTTTGTCCACTCAGACATAAACTTACTCGCCCTCTCTCATCCCTCCCTCGAACAAGTAAGCCGCTTGTTTCCCTCCAAAGAAGAACCGCAACTCGGAGAACCACAAGATCGCCTGTCACCCCTAAGCCCCCTCATTCCGTCGCCAATTGCAGAATGTAGCTGCAAAAGGAAGGATGAAGAGGAAGTAAGACTGGAAGTAAAGAAGTTGGTTAAGAAGAAGAAAAGAATACCCCATCGTCAGATTACGAGAGATCGGGAAGGAGATCCCGAATACTCTAGAATAAGCCTCGGTTCCCCAAAGTCTCTATGCAAACCAGAATGCTACCATATCAAGTAGAGAAACTTCCCTCCCTTATCTAACCATGTCACAACATATCAACCAAATTCTTGCAGACGGAATGACCTCCTGGGAGGACAAGATAGCTACCATCTTGGCAGAATTCAATGATAGAATGACGGACCTACAAGCAGTCACCAATCAGGTGACGCAACTCACAACAGCCAACAACCAACTACAAACACAAGTAAATGCCCTCACGGCTATAGCACCAGGAGGAGCAGTGCCAGCAGGAGGAGGAACATCACGATGAGTGGAAGTTTTTGCAGACCCTGGAGAATATGATGGGTCAAAAGCCAAGTTTGAAGAATGGTGGGCAAGGATCAAGGCTTGGCTAGAGGTCAATGCCAATACTATTGCCCCCAGCTCTTACGAAGCGGTTGTCGCGGTCCTCTCACACCTTAAAGGTGCCAAGGCAGGCAGATTCGCCCAAACACACTTACAACAAGGAAGGAATTATGACTGGGACACCCTGGTCGATGAATTGGAAGGACTCTTCAGGAGTACCAATCAAAAAAACTGGGCACACGCCCAATTAAACAAATGTTACCAAGGAGACTCTCCCACGGACAATTTCATAATCCGGTGGGAAGCACTTTACCGACAGGCAACTATCGACCCCTTACATGCCGTCGAGCTGCTTGAGAATAACACACGAGGGGCAATCATTGCTCAAATTTTTAGAGAAGGACATCGCTGCTGTCTTCTTTCTAGATAAGATCAGTAGAAAACGCTAAGAAAATGCTTACCAGACAACTAAATCTTATCTCCACGGATAGTAAACCTGTAGCAAGGTGAAGAGAGTACTCTTCCCTGGTCAAGTTGGTACTAGAAATAAGTATCAATCTCGTAGAAAAGGGTTAACTATCAGGCACGTGGTTCGTTCGTCAATCGTCAACAAGGTTGAGGGTGATTGGGGTTCAGCAAACTGTTGAGGGTCTGGATTTCAAGGGTGATGTACAAATTGTACAATGGATAAATTGGGAGGATAGTCTAGTCAACTCTTGAGTTGCTAGAAAGGGAATACTATGTAGCGACTAGGGTTACTTCCCTAGGATGCGCTCTCAATGACTTCCAATTAGCTCCAGTCGATAAGGAATGCTTAATTGGGTAGATAGCTTTAATACGCTTCACTTTCACTTACTGATCCTCACATGTTACTTAGTCACACAGAACAGTCTTTCCTAAACTGATTCTATTATGCACTAAGGAGTTGGCAATCAGCTTATATGCTCGACTCGACCCCTTTCCCAAGGTACTAATGAACTATTAGGTCTCCCTACTAGCTGGGGATCTATTCCCTTTAGTTGCCCACTCTGGGGTTTTCTCCCTAAAGGTGTCCTAAC
>JBBPRR010000181.1:0-35594 GCA_038093115.1 Hortiboletus flavorubellus
CAACATGTACATACCTCTAGTAAGTACTTAAGGCTCAATGCCAGCGCCAGAGAACTCCAGTCTAGTTCTCTTGGTGTTTTCCCCTAAAGCACTATAAGAAGGACTCTCATTGGCCTGACAAGCCTCTTCTCTCCTCGCCTACAAAGTCTACGGCTATCTTTTGGCAACCTAAGGGAGCTACGCTCTAGGGTTGTTTCATTAGAACTAGACTCTACTCCACCCTTACCTTGCCAACCCCGACGCCACCCTCACAAGTGCGTCCCTTACGAAGGATTGCTAGCACTAGGAGCTTACGGTAGAGCCAGTGCCAATCATCTTCCACCATTCCCTTCGCTCCTTTCCCCCTAACTCGGGTCAAGCCAGCCCATCTAACCCTTTGTACGTGGCTTCGGCAGAAGTAGCTGAGCCGGAACCAGTAAGAGAGCGAACAGCCTCGCCAGTGGAATCGGCAGGCTCACAGGGCGTGGAAAGAACCCCACCGCCATCATGACAGGAATCGCCAGATACTGCTACACTCTTCTTAAGATTGTTAGAAGCCGACTTACGCCCTTCAGATTTTCGCTTCGCCTCAGACGAGGAAATCAACCAAGCAGTAGCAGTAGCAACCGCCCTCAGATCGGGCGGCCCAGAAGACTCATCCACCGAGAGAGTATCCCAGCACTCGCTGGCGGACGATCTTTCCATAGATCCGAACGACCTCGTGTTCGCCCACTCGGACACAAACTTACGCGCCCTCTCTCATCCCTCCCTGGAACAAGTAAGTCGCTTGTTTCCCTCTGAAGAAGAACCGCAATTCGGAGACCCACAAGATCGCCTGTCCCCACTAAGTCCCCTCACCCCGTCACCAATCGCGGAATCTAGCCGCAAAAGGAAAGAACGTGACAAAGAGGAAGGAAGACCGGAAGTAAAGGAGCCAGTTAAGAAAAAGAAAAGAATTCCCCACCGTCAGATTACGAGAGATCGGGAAGGAGATCCCGAATACTCGAGAATAAGCCTCCGTCCCCCCAAGTCTCTACACAAACCAGAATACTACCATACCACGTAGAGAACCCTCCCCCTCCTATTATATAATCATGTTGCAACACATCAATCAGATCCTTGCCGACAGAATGACCTCTTGGGAGGATAAGATTGCTGCCATCTTGGCAGAATTCAATGATAGGATGATGGACTTGCAAGCAGTCACCAACCAGGTGACGCAACTCACAACACACAACAACCAATTACAAACCCAAGTTAACGCCCTCACCGCTGTAGCACCGGCAGGTGGAGGAGCAGTGCCAGCATGAGGAGGAACGTCGCGACGAGTAGAAGTATTTGTGGACCCTGGAGAATATGATGGGTCCAAAGCCAAGTTCGAGGAATGGTGGGCAAAGATCAAGGCTTGGCTCGAAGTCAATGCCAACACCATCGCCCCCAACTCTTACGAGGCAGTCGTTGCTGTCCTCTCTCACCTCAAAGGCGCCAAGGCGGGTGGATTTGCCCAAACACGATTACCACAAGGAAGATGATATGACTGGGACACCCTGGTCGATGAATTGGAAGGTCTCTTTAGGAGCACCAACCAAAAGGATTGGGCGCATGCCCAACTAAACAAATGTTACCAAGGAGACTCCCCCACGGATGACTTCATCATTCGACAGGAAGCACTCTACCGCCAAGCGGCCATTGACGCCTCACATGCGGTAGAATTACTAGAGAAAAATACACGAGGAGCGATCATCGCTCAAATTTTCAGAGAAGGAAATCGCCGAGCTTCACCAGCCCTCTATCTCCAAGAGATCAGAAGGGTAGGTATGGCGCAAGAGTCCCTTGATTTCATCAGGGGTAGAACCCAGAAGCAAGCTTCGGCTCCCCAATTTTTGAAACGTGACCCCAACGCCATGGACATCGGAGCTGCAAACAAGGGCTGCTACAATTGTGGCAAAGAAGGACATTTCACCAAGAATTGTCCAAGACCCATAGTCGCTTGCCCGCTCTGTAAATGGCTGGGCGGTCAACACAAGAAGGGCTGCAAGAAAGGAAGCGGCCGCAATGCACGTGAAGTGCACACGTCCTGGGATGACGGAAAAAGCACCTCTGAAAATGAACGTGAGGTCCGCCAGACCTCAAAAGGAAAAGGCAAACGCCAGGACTTCTCGAAGTCCATTCAGAACATGAGTTTCGATGAAGCGGCCGCCTGGTTCGAAGATCAGAAGGCCTTGCGCAAGAAGTCGGGAAAAGCTTGAGCCTGCGGAACGAATCTGGGTGTTCCAAGGGTTCTTTCTCGAATAAGTATTCTCCCCTATCAGTTGAGGAGTCGGACGACGACGACTCAGCTGATGTATCTACCTTTACCTACACGTCAGGGGTGTCTCCTACGGAGCACGGCAGGGACGATAAACATGTGCTTGATTCCCCTTATCCGAAAGAAAAAGATTTCCCGAAGACTTCACCCTTCAGTTACCTTCACGAAATCCCAGATCATGAAGTCTTCGTATGTAACCTCAACCCTACATGGGAAATCATGATGTCCATCAAAATCGCTCCGATGAGCGCACGCCACTCTCTCACAAAAGTTGACGCCCTGCTTGACAGCGGCGCAAACGCGATCTTTATCGACAGATCTTGGGCGGAGAAGCTCAAACTCCCCCTATTTAAATTACGACATGCAATCCCCGTCTTCAATGTAGATGGAATGAAGAACTCTGCAGGGAACATCACGCACTCCATGGACTTGATGATCGAATATCAGGGCCATCGTGAGAAAGTCACAGCTGAAGTAACGGACCTCGGAAAAAATGCATTGATCCTCGGATTCTCTTGGCTAAGACGCCACAACCCAGAAATTGATTGGGTTAAGGGCTCAGTACGTATGACACGCTGCCCAAGGCACTGTCACGCCCTCCAAGATAAGCCAGTCTTCGTTCGTATGATCAAAAAAGAAGAAGAGGACATCCAATACCAGGTCCACGCCACTATCTGCGCTCTAGAAGAGAAAGTAAAAATAGACGCCGTGGCAGAACAGCTCATACCCCCGCAGTATCACGATTATCTAAAAGTGTTCAGCAAAGCCGAATCTGAAAGGATGCCGATAAGAAAACCATGGGATCACGCCATCGACCTCAAAGACACGTTTGAACCCAAGAAAGGTCGTATCATCCCTCTATCCGCACAAGAACAGGAGGAGGTCGCCGCTTTTCTAGACGATCAGCTGGCTAAAGGATACATCCGTCCCTCCAAATCCCCTCAAACCTCACCAGTATTCTTCATCCCTAAGAAAGACGGCAAGAAACGTATGGTACAGGATTACCACTATCTAAATGAACACACCGTTAAGAATAACTACCCACTCCCTTTAATTTCCCAACTCGTCGATAAGCTCAAAGGAGCTAAGTTATTTACGAAAATGGATCTCCGATGGGGCTACAACAACGTCCGTATCAAGGAAGGCGATGAATGGAAGGCCGCTTTCGTCTGCTACAAAGGAGCATTCGAACCCTTAGTCATGTACTTCGGGCTATGCAATTCACCCGGCACCTTCCAAGCTATGATGAATGAAATCTTTGCCGATATGGAGGACGTAATCGTGGTCTACATTGATGATCTAATGATATTTACAAAAACAGACGACCAAGACGAACACGACAGAGTTGTGCGGGAAGTACTCCAGAGATTAGAAGAAAATGATCTCTTCGTTAAGCCAGAAAAGTGTTTCTTCTCGAAGAAGGAAGTCGAGTTCCTCGGCATGATGGTTGGTGTCGATGGAATTAGAATGGACGATTCAAAAGTAAAAGCCATCTTGGAATGGCCCGAACCCAAGAACGTCAAAGGAGTCCGCAGTTTCCTCGGACTTGCCAATTTCTACCGAAGGTTCATCAAGGACTACGCGCAACACGCTCGTCCCCTGAATGATTTATTAAAGAAGGACCAACCCTTCGAATGGAAAGAAGCACAACAAGTCGCGTTCGACACGCTCAAAGAACGTTTTACCACAGCACCTGTCTTGGCATTCCCGGACATTGATTGTCAATTCCGCCTTGAAACCGACGCCTCAGACTACGCCACAGGGGCTGTGTTATCTATATTAAAAGAAGACAAATGGCATCCCGTTGCCTATTCCAGTCACAGTATGACGCCCGCTGAACGGAACTATCCCATTGCCGATAAAGAGATGTTGAGCATCATCCAAGCATTGGAAATATGGCGCCACTATCTGGAAGGCTCTCGTCACCAGTTTGAGATCTGGAACGACCACGCCAACTTGAAGTATTTCATGCAGTCGCAGAACTTGAATCGACGCCAAGCCCGCTGGTGGCAGTGGCTCTCCCGTTTCAACTATCTATTCGTCTACAAGCCCGGCGCCACTAACGTCAAGGCCGATGCCCTCTCTAGGGGAGAAGACCACGCAATCGGCATAGAACATGATAATGAAGGAATCACGATGATTCCGCCAGAGCGGATATGGACCATCCCGGTCGCAATCCACGATGAAGGCGAACAAATTTTACAATCCATCAAGAAGAAGATACACGTGCTCAAAGAGAGCGAAATTAAGGAACTATGCAAGAAGCACGGAGTATGCCGTGTTGATGAAGTATTACGCAATCAAGAAGGAAAAGTCTTCGTCCCTGATGACGAATCCATTCGTTTATCTATTATGAAAACTTGTCACGACTCTCCAGTCGCTGGTCACCCCGGTTATGAAAAGACCATAGAACTTCTCAGGAGAAGCTACTGGTGGCCCAACATGACCGTTTATGTCAAAGATTATGTCGCTCGATGCGATCGCTGTGCATGCATGAAAGGAAGTAACCACCCCCCGGCAGGCACATTAATCCCACTTCCTATCCCAGAAGGTCCCTGGCAGGACGTCTCCGCCGATTTCACTACCAATCTTCCCTCCTCTGGTGGCTTCAACTCCATCCTCGTCGTTGTAGATCGGTTCTCTAAAGAAACCGTATTTATCCTGTGCAATAAAACAGTCACAGTGCTGGATACAGCTAAGTTATATTTACACCACATATGGAAGAACCACGATCTCCCCCGTTCGATTGTATCGGACCGCGGACCACAGTTCGCTTCCCAAGTGATGCAAGATGTTTGTGTTCGCTTAGGAATCAAGTCTAAATTATCAACTGCACATCACCCACAGACAGACGGGCAAACCGAGCGCATGAACCGAGATCTCCAGCAGTATCTCCGCATGTTCTGCACCGAAAAGCAGGAAGACTGGTTGGACTGGCTTCCAATCGCTCAATTTTCCTATAACTCAAAGATCTCAGCACCTTCAAAGAAAACCCCATTCGAAGTCACATGTTCGTATGTCTCCCGCATGGGTGTGGAACAACGTGTCTCCAAAGCGCCAGCCGCTACGGAGTTTGCTGATTTAATGAGCAAGACTTTGGAGGCAACAAGAAATAGTCTAAAGGCATCCCAAGAGCGAATGAAAGCTCAAGCGGACAAACACCGGTCCGAAGCTCCGCAATACAAGGTCGGAGATAAGGTCTGGTTAGCCACAGATAACCTGCGCTTGACGCGCCAATCCAAGAAGTTAACGGAACGGTGGCTAGGCCCCTTCCCTATTTTGGAACTCATGGGCCCCAATGCGGTTAAGCTTAGACTTCCCAGGGGCATGAAGATCCACAACGTTGTGAACATCTCTCGCGTCAAACCCTATAAGGAACGGTTGCCCGGTCAACCCGTCATCTGGCCCGGCCTGGTTGATATCACCGAAGACTGCGAAGAAGTTCACAAAGTGGATTATTTGGTCGATTCCCGCTTGAAGGGATGCCGCCTTGAATACCTGGTGCATTGGAAAGGCTTTGAAGAGACAGATCATACATGGGAACCACTCGGGAATCTCCACGGTGCTCAGGACGCCATCTGCGAATTCCACATCCTCCACCTGAATGCCCCACGAAAACTGTCCATGACCTTTGCCCAGTTCGAGAAGTTATTTAATCCTTACATGAATTATACCAAGTGCAGGTCACCGCTCTTGAATCGCCTGGAAGTCGATCCCTAGAAGGGGGGTAGTGTTACGTTCGGTATATTCCCGTACCCCTATGTTCATTGGACTTAACGTTTTCTGCGCTAACAACAGACAATCTTATCTTATATCTTATCTTGATCTGATTCGCCCTTATCTCATGCGTCATAGTCATCTCCCTCCCTTCACTCCGTTTCACGCACAAGACTTCTCATCTTCCCCGATTCACATTATGTTTCATCTCCGTCTCTTCCTATGTTTCACCATTTCACAGAAGCGTTTGATCACGCTTCTCTTCCATTCTGCCATACTGCGTGTTGGCCTCATGTGTTTCACTTCCGTTTTCCCCTATGCCCCTTCTCCTTTTGTTCCCGGATCGTTAGATATGGTCACAACATATACATACCTCTAGTAGGTACTTAAAGCTCGATGCCAGCCCCAGAGAACTCCAGTCTAGTTCTCTTGGTGTTTTCCCCTAAAGCACTATAAGAAGGACTCTTATTGGCCTCACAAGCCTCTTCTCTCTATGCCCACAAAGTCTACGGCTATCTTTTGGCAACCTAAGGGAGCTACGCTCTAGGGTTGTTTCAGGTTTGACTCAACCTGTCAGAAAATGACTAGCAATCGCTAAAAATAGCCTTTGGCTTGGCAATGACTCATGCTGACTCATTGTAACTCATTATGACTCATTATGACTCATGCTGTGCAGGTCACATGATCATTTTGCCAGCCTAGGTGGAGTGCTTTGCTTGGTCCTCATTTGACTCACTTTAACTCAATATGACTCATTATGACTCATGCTGTGCACAGTCACATGATCTGAGTCAGGTGATTCGCAACTGAGGTCACATGCTCCATTTGCTTTTCTGACACTTGGCTAAGTACTAAAGGGTAAAAGAGATATTGAGAAAATAAGTAGCTATGTAGTTGTAGGTAGTAATAAAAGTATGTTCAGAGAAATCATTTTATTTCTCCGCAACCTGTGAATGAACAAATAAGGGAAAGTAGGGGTACATACTAGACACTATGGTCTATATGTCCCTCAATTAGCTAAGAATTTGGACCGTGGGAATAAGGTGAAAACTCAAATCTCGGATCAAATGTCTAGCATCATATATACAATAACTAAGTATCTGCATCCGAACACTTTGGTACAGGTCACCGTGGGTGAGACCACAAATCTGGATGAACCCAGTTGAAATACAAAGATCCAGAAAGACAAAGTGGTTTTCCAGTTAAGAACGAGGACCAGATATGAGTGGGAAAGGTAACAAAGTTTTGGATGAGGTTGGGGAAAGACTTAGAATTGTAAGATCGAGCCGGAAAGAAGGTACTGTATTCCCGCAAAGGGTACAGATTGTATAGTCTGGGCAACACCCAAGACTTAGTACATATAAGGTAACTACAAAAAGCATGATCAACGGCTGTGAAGAAAATAATCTTCACTGTCACGGATAACAATGTCACGTAGAAAGAGACAAGAAACCATGTGGAAAGGTATGAATGCCCCTGTAGTCGCATACTGCAACCCTTCAATGGAACAAAGTAAAAATGATCTGGAACGATCCAGATGGAAGTAAGTGCTGCCGGTGATCGGGTGTACAAATAAGAAAACGGCATAAAGTAAGAATGACGTATGAAATGAAATGAGCTGGTTATATCATGTTAGTCATCGACTGGCTGTGCCTGGATTGAGATGGTTGGTCGGAGAGAATGGAATGGAAAGCGGAAACATATTTATAGTATAAAGGTCGGGCCCACTCGCATGGACACGGGGTGGGATGGGAACGTTGCTGGACACATTGGACAACCTAGAGGATGCTGGAAAAGAGGGAAAACTCTGTATACAGATGTAGAGAGCCTTCAGCTCCTACACCGAGTTCATCCAGATTTATTGTTTTGCCCATGGGGAAGCCTTCACACACCCTTTTCACCACTAACCTACCTCAGACCCCTTGGAATGAGTATCAGCTTGCACCCACCCTGTGTCTTTGCTAGTTTTCCCTAGCTTCTTTTGGGGTTTGACACATCCTGTACTAACTGACTGTTTTACAGCATCATCAGTGACTAAAGGGAGAAAAAGGAACTACAAGGCTGATATAAGAGAATCCACTGAGGAGATTGCTGTTCAAAAACAAGAGAGAAAACAATAGAAGAAATCAAAAAAGAACAAATGTAGGAGTTAATGGATTTATAAAGAACAAATTGAAATTCCATACCATCTGAAATAAGTCTAAAAAGAGATGTACTTGTCATGGGAAACAAAAGAGATATAGGTGATGAGAAAGGAGAAAAACTATAACATTAACCCCTTCATACAATTGAACTCCTAGTTTAATAAAAATATTATTAGGAAAATTTGTTGTGTGGAAAGGAGGAAGGGGCAAAGAGAATGGTAGATTGCTCATAGGATAACACCTCAAATGGACAGTCGTCTGCCACATGTCCATGTTGATTACAGTATCAGCAAATTCAATCAGGACAGAAATATCTGCCATGTTCCCAATAATGACAAAAGTTATATTGGGTTTGAAGGCAAGAGGACTGAGGGTGACCCAGGGCAAACAAGTGGCAAAATGGACAGGTGTAATCAGGACAATTCTCTCGATAATGACTGAGACAATGACACCAAAAGCATTTAGAAAGAGCAGATGCAAGTTGATGAGGGCAAATGGACATGAGATGAGTAGGGGGAAATAGTATCCAACTCCTGTCAGGAAGGGACTTATAGACTGCTTTGACTATGGCACAATGTTGTATCATCAAATCCTCAGGGACTTCCTTAACAGCTGTAGGAGAAGAGGAAACAGACGAGAAAGTAGGGGAGGAAATTCAATCAGTCAAAGAAGGAGAGCAGGATGGAGCAGATACAGTGATAGGAGGAGGAGAATTAGGGACCACAGGTAATTGTGCATGTTTCAAGTAGCAGTCTCAGTTCTGCATTGGCAAAGAGGGGTAGATATGACAAAAGGTGGGATATATGATGGAGGGGGAAAGGCATTCGACATATTGATGAAAACCATACAGGCAAAAGAGAGATAAAACTCACTGAGAGAGTGCATCCAGGTGAAGGCAAAGGGGGAGACCAAACTCAGCCAGGAAATCACTCAGAGTCGCTTGGAAATGGTATTGTTGAGTAATTGAAATCTTGTAAAAGAGACACACCAATTCCTGAGTAATGATATCCTCTTCATAAAGAGAGAGGGTCTTAATAGGATGGAGGAGGACAGGGTGTGTGAGTATGGCAGCATAGAGAGAATGGATAGTGGAGATGGATAGCAAAGTAGATGAGACTTGCATGGAATGCAGTGGGAAGGGAGATGCAGAAGAAGAATAGAGTGATGAGGACATGAACAAAGAAGAAAGAAATGACCTATTGATTGTTTAGAAAGAAGAAGTCATAGGACAATATATACTGGAGGGGTAATTCACAAAGAGATACTACTTTTTAGGAGAAAGGAAAAAGAAAAATGGAGAACTTATGAAAGATGGTGAGTCCATTTATAAGAAGAAAGAATGTCAGGGGTGTGGTAGAGATTGTTTTCAGATTTTCATGTGTTTTCAGCTGAAAAATAACCTTTTCATGTGGTCAGGTACAAGCGGCAACCTTGTGTTCCTTTGTGGGAAACAATATGGTCAACTTCGTATTCTTCTTTGGAGTGAATAAGATCCAGACGAGGTTAGGAAAAGGAGGGACTATGTGCTTCAGTCTGGCAATAGGAAGATAAAAGAGAAGTAGGAAACACATCATGGATTTTCCATGTGGATGGAAGGTGGAGTCGGTACGTGAGGGGAGATAGGACATGAGAAATCTCAAAAGATTTGTGACACTTAAGGGAAACGATATTTGAGATAAAAATTAGTGGCTTTGAGCTATACTTTGTCACCAACCTTCCAAGGGGAGAACTTCCTTGTGGAGCAAAGAGTCATGATCCAACAAGCTGATTCATGTGCCACTGTTTTCCTTCTAAACAAAACAGCAAAAAACCAATCAAAAATTAATGATCTCCAAACAACATGTCTTGTCTCCATGAGCTAGAACACTTTGCTCAAAGGAAGTACAAGAAGCCTACCCTTGGCAGAGTTAGGGGTAATGGATATAGTTTCAAGTAGAAAAGGCAAATTTAGTGTACCAAGAGCTGTGGTTTGTTTGCCAATTCTCCACATAAGTTTACAAATTGGTTGTTAAAGATGGTTTCAGCTTATAATCTGGCTAGTAAAGGTGATACTAGGTGTATTATGCACCTAATGATTTCAAGATAATGGCAATAGGTTGCCTAGCAACCATGGTAGCTTGTACTTGGATAGTACAAGAGGTGGGTGATTTAGGTGCTTGACCTATGTTTCATCTAATGCTAATGATTTGTGTGTAGGGAACTCCTGGGAATATTGCGTCCAGAAGTGGCGATTAGGTAAGCAAAGGATTGTATTAAGTCACTTAGTCACTCAGCCAGTTATAGCAAACTTGGTCTTGTTGTATGCTAAGGAGCTACAACTAAAGGTTGAAAGTGTAGATTTAGGCTAGTAAGTCTAGGTGAGGTAGGGGTAGGAGTCCTATAGGTAGGTTGTCCTAATGAGCCCTAGCAAAGGTTTGCTTAGGGGAATGCTAATCAGAAAGGTAATAGGTTATCCTAAGAATGTAGCATCTAGATGGCAAGATATTGAGATGTCAAAATATCAAGATGTCAAGATGCTGGGGTAATCTGGAAAGATGCTAAGATGTCAAGATGTCAAGATGCTCAGTTCCTGGTAGGTAGTTAACTTGACAGTACACTTAGTAAACTCAAAAGGGTATTATAACTCAATCTTATTGTCTTATCTAAGGAGTAGGTGAGTTTGGCTTAGAGAGGAGAAGTGTAGCTCTCATTTGGTACTACAGGACGCTTAGGTTGCTTACTAATAGGGACCAGATGCCTTTCATTGTCCAAAAAGGGATTTCTCCCAAAAGGATAGTCTTAAGTACTTGTCCTTTACTTTAGGTACAAGTTCTAATAGCCTAGTAGTAGTTCTAAGTTCCTATTTACTTTGCTCTGGTGTACCCTGCCTTATTAGGTCTTATTAGGTTTCCCAGGGGATCACTTATCAGATGAGATGCTCTTTGTAGGCCAAAATACTCCTCTTTATATATATAAATACAAGAGGCTGTGCTAGCCAATCAGAGGGCTTGGTGGCTTATAAATTAAGGCACAATCGCTTACCAATGCCAGGAACACAATGTTAAATCCAGGCACACTAAGGGGAAGCACTTTGAGCAAAGAAGTCCAAATCTGGAATGCTCTGCCAAAGAGGATGGTATGCCGTGCAGGGCTGTACAGACTGATGGGGACAATGTCAAATGATAGCTAGGGGTCACATAACTACTTTGTCTCACTGGCACTTAGCTAAGTAATCAGATAAATGAAGAGAAATCAAAGAAATAGCATGCTATATATATATATATGCAAGTGTAAGGGTATGATTAGAGAAATTAATGAATATCTCAATAACCAGTAGGTGGGAAAATCTGGGAAAATAGGGGTATGTAGATCATGATAGGGGCTATCTTTCCCTATGGTATCAAAGGGTATTGTCCACAAGGAGCTGTGGAAATTTCACTTCTTGGGTGACTGCTTTGTTATGTGCATGTATGAAATCAGTTTCATGCAGGTCACTGCAAGAGCTTCTTTTTGGACATTTTCCAGAGAGGACAAGTGTTTTCCTAAAGCAGGAATAAATGTCTTCCCTAAGGGAGGATATGCACAAGGTTCATAGCCATAGACAAGGAAAAACAGCGAAGTTCTGGTGAAGCTATAAGGAACAGAGTTATGAATCAACTTGACAGAGGTGTGAGAATGTGACCAGTCATGTGGATTATTGGAACAACAAATGTGAAAATAGGTTTCAATTTCCTAATTGGCTTGTTTAGTTTGTCTGTCAGTTTGTGGATAATAGGCGGTAAAGTGTGAATGTCATATTTGAGGAGGTGAGTGAGTTCTCTGGCAAAGGCAGATGCAAATTGAGGGCCTCTGTCAGAGATAATAGAATCATGGAGGCCAAATTGTTTGAACACAACATCAAAAAAGAGTTGAGCAACTCCCTTGGCATCAATGGTCTTGGAACAAAGGGCAAGAATTATCTCCTTCATAAGGCCATGGTTGACCACAACCATCAAGGAATTATAACCATAAGACAGGGGAAGATCCATGATAAAATCAATGGAGAATTGACAAAAGGGCAGGTGAGAAGAGAGGAAAATAGAAAGGAGAGGTAGGGTAGTTGGGTAAGTAATTGTCTTGTTCTGTTGATAAACAGAGCAGCCAGCAACAAAATGAGAACCAAAAGTGCAAAGACCAGGCCACCAGAAGTCACATTTAAGAACAGCTCCTGTATGACACCAGCCCAAATGACCAGTAAGAAGAGATGAATGAATAGAATGAAGAAGAGAAGACCAAGCAGCAGGTGAAACATACAGATGTCCTTTGAAATACAAATGGCCATTGTGAAAAGTCCAATCAGAGAGGAAAGAATAAGGGAATAAAGGAGAACCATTGGCAAGATTAGCTAGAGCTTGAAGAACAAGCAGGTCAAAAGAAAAGGAGTTTCATATATGAGTTGCAAGAGAAATGTTCAAAGCATTAATAATGGTGGGATTGGGTAGAATGGAAGTGTCAGCATTGTCCTGTGTGATGTCAAGGTGGTTGTGGCAAGAAAGGACATCGGCAGGGGCCATCTGAGTGCCTGGAAGAATCTTCCGGACAATATCAAAATCTTGGAGGAAAAGAAACCAACAAGCCTGCTGACAAGAGAGTTTATGAGGATCCTGGAGGTAAAAAAGATTTTTATGATCAGTGATGATGGTGACAGAAAGAGAAGTTCACAATCATAGACATCAAAGTTTCATTCAGTGAGGGTGAAGGTGTGAGAGAAATAAATGCAAAGGTCAAGATCACCATTAGTGTCGGCCTAGAGAAGAATAGCACCAGCAGCTAAGAAAGATGCATCCATCATAATAGAGAAGGAACAAGTAATATCAGGAATAATGAGGATAGCTATGGAGGTGAAAGCTGATTTGAGGAAAGCAAAAACCATTTGTTGGAGAGCATTCCAGTTTCAAGGAATATCCTTTCAGGTGAAGGGGATCAATGGGGCAACAGTGTGGAAGAAGTTGGAAATAAACTTCTAGTAAAAGTTGGTAAGGCCAAGGAACAAACAAACTCCTTTGATGAAGGTGGGAGGTTTCCAATCATGGATGGAAGTGGTTTTCACAGGGTCCATTCTGACTTGTCCTTGCCAATGATCATTCCAAGGAATTTGATGTAAAGGGCATTGAAAATACATTTAGTTAGTTTTAAGGAAAGGCCATGTTTTTAAAAACAGAGGGGGACACAGTGAGTTTGTTCATGATGAAGGGCAAGATCACCATTGGTATGGATCCTGAG
This sequence comes from Hortiboletus flavorubellus, assembly GCA_038093115.1. Classification (NCBI taxonomy): domain Eukaryota; kingdom Fungi; phylum Basidiomycota; class Agaricomycetes; order Boletales; family Boletaceae; genus Hortiboletus; species Hortiboletus flavorubellus. Next base: position 13,390 of record JBBPRR010000181.1, read on the forward strand.
ATAGTTCATGTAGATTTTCAACCATCATTCAGCAATTATATTAGCAAAAATGTGATTTATGAAAGCTTGGAAGGTGAGAGGAGCATTACCAATGCTAAAAGGCATGACTGTGGGTTTGAAGAGTCCAAAAAGAGTGATGAAAGTTGCCTTCCACTGGTCAGACTCCTTGATTTGAATATTATTGTATCCCCATCATATGTTGAAGTTGGTAAACCAAGTGGAATTTTTCATATCATTGATGAGTTCGGGGATAAGAGAGAGTGAATATGCATTACAGATAGTATGCAAGTTAAGGTAGTAGTAGTCCTGGCAAGGGCGAAGGGAGCTGTTTTTCTTGGGGATGAAGAAGAATGGAGTGGCTTGGGGGAATTTTGAGGGAAGAATACAACCAGTCTTGAGATGTTCATTGAGAAAGGATCAACAAGCCTCTTGTTTCTTGGGGTTTAGGGGATAGACTTTGGCGATTTTAGGAATTAAGAATGATTTCAAGTCAATGGTATGATTAAAGAGATAATGAGGAGGAAGTTGATCATAGGTCTTCTTAGAAAAGACATCCTTGAAGTCTCGGCACTAAAAGGGAAGAGATATTTCAACAGGTTTGTTTTTTTGAGCAAGCTGAGTAGACAACATTACCTTGCTGATCGTTTCTCCTATGGATTCCTTCTGGAGGAGGTACTTACTAGGAGATGCATCAACCCCATTGGGATATCATTCTACAAAAAGGGTCGAGATTTTGTGGTCAACATCAAGGTCAAGAAGGTAAAGGAGGTAACATCAAGGGGGTTCCTCATTAGAGAGAGGCAGAGGAATGTTTGTTTGAGAAGGAGATGATGTGGAATGTCCAATCAATCTGAAAATTTGGGAGCATAGCCAAGGCATTTCAAGGATGATTTGTTTTCATCCAAAAGAGATGACCATGAGTTCTATGGGTTTGGGTTGTTTTCCAATATGTACCAGAGGTTGAGCATGCCAAAAGATGGTGCCTTCCTTGTTTGGGGTACCATCTACATTGTTGGCCTCAAGGGGATTAGGAAGGAATTGCATAGGAAAGTTCATATGGGAGAGGAGTCCTAGGTCAATAAAGTTTCCAGTGGCTCTGAAATCAATGAGAGCAGTGGTGACAATGGTTTGTTTTCCAACCTGTAGTTTTATGGGGAAATGAAGGGTTCATTCATTTCAAGGGGCTACAAATACATGGTGAAGGTTTTGGAAAGAGGACATTGAGACAACTTTCCAGTTTAAAAATCCTATTTAACATTTACTACAAAGATGTCTTTTTTGTTGGATTTAGATTCATTGTAGCATAACTGAAGTACTTGAAGTATTTTGCCTTTTCCCTGAGTCTTAAGGAAATTGATGAAAGTAACAAGAGTGAAGGGGGTTTCAACTGGCAGAGAAAAAGAGGTGGAGGATGTGATCTTGGTGGTACAAATGATTTGGGGACAAGGGGGTCTCAAAGGGAGATTTCTGATCTTGTTATTCTAAGAGACATTGTCTTTTTTCTAGATAAGATCAGTAGAAACACTAAGAAAATGCTTACCAGACAACCAATCTTATTTCCACAGATAGTAAATCTGAAGTGAGGTGAAGAGAGTACTCTTCTCTGGTTGAGTTGGTACTAGAAACAAGTATCAATCTCATAGAAAGGAGTTGACTATCAGGCACGTGATTCATTCGTCAATCATCAATGAGATTGAGGGTAATTGGGGTTCAGCAACATATTGAGGGTCTGGGTTTCTGTTGTGGAGGTGTATGAAATGTACTATAGTTAGTTGAGAAATAATCTAGACAACTCTGTTGCTAGAAGCATACTCTGTAGCGACTACAGTTACTTCCCTAAGATGTGCTCTCAATGGACTTCCAATTAGCTCCTGTCAATTAGAAATGCTCAATTGTGTAGGTAATATAAATATACTTCACTTCTCACTACTGACTCACACATGTCCCTTAGTCACATAGAACAGTCTTTCCGAAACTGATTCTATTATGTACTAAGGAGTTGGCAATCAGCTTCAAATTCTGGACTCTACCCTTTTTCAAGATATTAATAAACTATTAGGTCTCCCTACTAGCTGGAGATCTATTCCCTTTAGTTGCCCACTTTGGAATTTTCTCCCTAAAGATGTCCTAACTGTCCTTATCCTAAGGGATGCAGTATACTCCTAACTATGGGTCTAAGTAGTTCTATGTATTTATAGCATGGAAATTACTCTACACAGCCTCACTGTTTGTTTGTAGAGGGGTGTACTTGTAAGTACTTGTTGGTTGAGATATACTCAAATAGGAACCTTTTTTCTAAAGAAGGAAACCTGCCAAATGAGGCTGAATCACGCTTCTTACATTGTAGTTTACATGTGGCTGTGCTACCTTCGGTTCCGAGGTGGTTGTGCCAAGATATGACCATACTAACTCATATTGATTTACTTTGACTCATCTTGTCGGAAAATGACTTCCAATGAACTAAAAATAGCCTTTAGCTTGGCAATGACTTATGCTGACTTATAATGACTCATGCTATGCAGCTCACATGATCATTTTGCTAGTCTAGGGGAAGTGCTTTGGTTAGTCCCCATTTGACTCACTTTGAATCAACATGACTCATTATAACTCATGTTGTGCACAGTCACATGATCTGAATCAGGTGATTTACAACTGAGTTCCATGCATAGTCAAATTCAACTGCATTGTCAAGCAAGTGGCCATGGATCATCACTTGACCAAATGTAGAAGAAGCCCTCCTCTTGTGGATCCAGAGCATGAAACTCAAAGGTGAGGTCATTAATGGCTGAATGCTCTGTGAGAAATGTGAGAGGATTGAAGAGAAAATGGAAGTTCCAGATGCCAAGAAGCTGAAAGGCACTGGCTGGATTATCCCATTTTGCAAAACCTACAACATGAGAGAACATCGGCAGCATGGAAATGTAGGATTCAGGGATCCAAAGGCAGTGAAATAGAAGCAAGAATGGATTGCAAAGATCTTGTCAATGTTTCAAAAGAAGGACTGATTCAATTTTAACAAAAAAAGCCTATAGTATTTCTAATGTAAGGGATGTGCCACTTTGATTGTAAAAAATAAACTCATCTTTTAATCCAGGGCACCACCTGATTGAGGACTTGTAACCAAACAAATGAGCAAAAAGAAGCAAGAGAAGTTCCATGTAATACTTAAATTTGCTATAAATGCTGATGGAAGTGAGAAGCTTCCCTCACCTTTCATTGGTTACATCCAAAAGCCATGCTGCTTCAACAGCAAGACTCTGCAGAGTGCTGGCTTTAACTATCAGAGCAACAAAAAAGCTGGGATGATGAGGAAGCTATTTGAAGAGTAGACACCTCAAGTCTTGAATCCTTTCTCACATAGCATGCACTGGAACTGACATGAAACACACGGATGAATCAAGGTACTTGATGTCAAGATGGGCACTGAACAGCATTACATTTGTCTTCTTGTAGACAATTTTTCAGATCACAAAATTCCATTCACTTTCTGAAAAATTCAGATTGTCTTTTTCAAACCCAATCTCATATCCTTTGTCCAACCACTCAATGTAGGCATCATTAAATGCTTCAAAGCCTACTATTGTCACCAATTTTGTCTATGTGCAATTGATCTTGACAAAGCAGGCGATAGCAACATTTGAAAGATTACTCTCCATGAAATGATGGTGATGGCAATCTAAGCTTGGTTTGCCATAATGTCCACAACCATCCAACATTGTTGGAATTATACTGGAATTCAAGCAGCCACTGTCCTATTGTTGCATCCAGCTCACACTAATCCTAGTATGTGAACCATTATTCATGAATTTGCAACTAGTGAAATTCCACTCCCACTCATTGAGACTGCATCACAACAACATCTTGGACATTACTATATTGCATCTGACTGAAATTTTGCCCTCAAGGCTGTCATGGATGCAGAAGGTGATGCAGCACAGGCCATTGAAGCTGTTGAGAAGCTTACACTGGCAGCTTGCACATGATCAGGTCTCATTCTCAAGCTTTCCATTCTGATGCCTTCCCAGCTTGAAACACTTGAAAAGAACTTAAGGGACTTAATGTTCTCAAGGACCAGAATCACATCTTCAGCACACTGCTTTCCATCAACAAGCTCCTCAATTCTCTTGAGGAGCAAGAAAATCTAGATATGGAGGTAGAGACATTTGGTGATGACATAGCAATCATTGCAGAAGTTCATCAACAAGAGGTGGTTTGGAACAGAGATGTTATTGAAATGAACTCAGATGATAAAGATGATCCTGATGATGAGGTTAAGAAAATAACAACATCTAAACTGGTCACACTGGCAGAGAAGCTCAAGGCGAAATATTTGTCATGCATAGATGCAGATTCTTCACCTGACTTTCTTCATCACCTTCATGCATTTTGGGCTGAGCTTTGTTGTGATCAGATGAAAGCTGCAAAACAAACAACATTGATTAGCTTGGATTTTGTGAAGTATACTTAATTCTTTTTGACTTCACTTTGAACACACATTGCCATTTCCTAATCAGCTTTGACCCCTATCATTGTTGTCTTCTTTCTAGATAAAATCGGTAGAGACACTAAGAAATGCTTACCAGACAACCAATCTTATTTCCATAGATAGTAAACCTGAAGCAAGGTGAAGAGAGTACTCTTTCCTGGTCAAGTTGGTACTAGAAACAAGTATCAATCTCATAGAAAGGGGTTGACTATCAGGCACATGGTTTGTTCATCAATCTTCAATGAGGTTGAGGGGATTGGGGTTCACCAATACGTTAAGGGTCTGATTTTCTGTTGGGGTGATGTACAAAATATACTAGTTAGTTAGATAATGGTCTAGACAACTCTCGAGTTGCTAGGAGAATACTTTGTAGCAACTAGGATTACTTCCCTAAAATGCACTTCCAATAGGCTTCCAATAAGCTCCTAATTGGCTAGGTAGGCTAATTGAATAAGTATAGTCAATAAACTTTACCTAGGGATATTATGTCTAGATGTTAAAATATTGACTTGTTCAGATGTTCAGATGTCAAGATGTTCCAATAATCCAACAAGATGCTGAGATGTTGAGATGTCAAGATGTTGAGATGCTCAAGCTTCCTAATGATTCATACAGATCATTTAGATACACAGAATAGTCTTTCCTAAACCAATTCTATTATGCACTAAGGAGTTGGCAATCAGCTTCCTGCTCTACTTGACCCTTTCCCAAGGTGCTATCAACTATTAGGTCTCCCTATTAGCTAGGGATCGATTCCCCTTAGTTGCCCACTTTAGGGTTTTCTCCCTAAAGGTGTCCTAACTGTCCCTATTCTAAGGAATTCAATATACTCCTAACTATGGGTCTAAGTAGTTCTATTTATAGTGTGGGAATTACTATACACAGCCTCTTTGCTTGTTTGTAAAAGGGTGCACTTGTAAGCACTTGTTGGTTGAGATTTACTCAAGTAGAAATCTTATTTCTAAAAGAGGGAACTTGCCAAATGGGGCTGAATCACGCTCCTTATATAGTAATTTACATGTGGCTGTGCCAAGATATGACTCATATTGACTCATACTGACTTACTTTAACTCACCCTGTTAGAAAATGACTTGTAATGAGCTAAAATAGCCTTTGGCTTGGCAATGACTCATGCTGTGCAGGTCACATGATCATTTTGCTAGTCTATGGGCAGTGCTTTGATTAGTCCTCATTTAACTCACTTTGACTCAATATAACTCATTATAACTCATGCTGTGCATGGTCACATGATCTGAGTCAGGTGATTTGGAACTGAGGTCAGATGCTCCAATTGCTTCTCTGACACTTTGCTAAGTACTTAAGGGTAAAAGGGAGATTAAGAAAATGGTTTGCTATGTACTTGTAGGTAGTAATAAAAGTATGTTGGGAGAAAGTATTTTATTTCTCCACAACCTGTGAATGAACAAATAAGGAAAAATAGAGGTATATACTAGACACTATGGTCTATATGTCCCTCAATTAGCTAAGCATTTGGACCATGGAAATCAGGTGAAAACTCACATTTTGTGTAATAGCTGCTAACTTGCAACTATGCTTGATGCATTCATCTTTTTATTTTCTTCACTTCCCCAAGAGTAGATTTCCTCATCAAGCACCTTTGACAGGTGCCACCCCTTCATCAAGTACCCAGGATAGGTGCTACTCCTTATCAGACACCTTGGACAGGTACATACAATTTCCTTATCAACAGCACTGGGCATGCACAATCAAGCTATCTATGCACTCAGAGTGCAATCAACTCATATTAGATATGTGATAACTCTTATCTGCTGATTGCTGGCAATCTCTATCTAATCTCTAGGATGGTCTGGACCATCCTTCTATGTTTCACCTCTTCACTATGTCACCATATCACCTTTTCACACCTTCACCATATCACAGGATACCCCTCCAACCCTTCACATCTTCACTCCTTCACCTCTTCACCTCTTCACCTTCTCACCTCTTCACCCTGTGGTATGGCTATGCCTTCTCTTCTGATTATATATTATTCTTCCATTCCTGATCCATGCCCCCTCCTCATACCTTTTATGTGCTACCACATCCATGCTTCTTCATTTATGATCGTTCATTAATTTATGATTTCTGCCACACCCTCATGGTCAGGGTTATGCTTCCATTTCATTATTTACATCCCCCCTCCTCATATTCTTGCTTTTTTCCATGCTTTCCCCTCATGTTTTGCTTCCATTTCATGGCTGTACTGATACATGTGTTGGATACATGTTCAGGGACTCATCTTATCTATAGATCTATGCACAACATGTACATACTTTATGTAGTATATAAAGCCTCCCAAGCAGTGGCCAAGGCTCTCCAGTCTTGTCCTCCTTCAATTTTTTCCTTCTACTCCTTTGGCTGACTCACTCCCCTCTTTCTATTCTTATGTGGGTTGATTCCCCCAAACTATGTCCTCAAGAGGTTAGCTACCAAATATATTCAAGAGCAAGCAGCCTTAACAAGAGCTTTAGATTGTTTCATTTACAAGCTTCTGTTATAATCGGTATATTCCTGTACCCTTATATTCATTGAACTTAACATTTTCCATGTATAACAACAGACAATCTTATCTTTATCTTATCCAATTACATCTGCCCTTATCTCATGCATCATAGTCGTCTCACCTCTTTACTCCATTTCATGGACGAGACTTCTCATCTTCCTCATTTTACATTTTGTTTCACATCTCCGTTTCAAATCTATGTTTTACCATTTCACTGAAGCATTTGATCATGCTTCTTTTTCATTTCTTGATACACATGTTTTACACATGTTACACTGCTCTTCCATTCTGCCACACTGCATGTTGGCCTTGTGTGCTTCACTTCCATTTCACCCTATGCCCTTTTCTCCTTTTATTCCTGGATCATTAGATATGGTCACAACATATATGTACATATCTCTGGTAGGTACTTAAGGCTCGATGCCAGCCCCAGAGAACTCCAGTCTAGTTCTCTTGGTGTTTCCCCTAAGCACTATAAGAAGGACTCTTATTGACCTGATAAGCCTCTTCTCTCATCACTCTCCTGAGTCAAAGGATCTTTTGGCCACCTAAGGGAGCTATGCTCTAGAGTTGTTTCAGCTTCTGTAAATTCAATTAGTATTTCCAGTTCTCAGCATCTCTCCAGTCCTTTAAATGCCATGGGTTATTGCATTCAATGCACTGCAGATAATTCACACTCTCTGTGGATAAAACTACCACCATCATGTCAAAGGCAATTAAACAGGCAGCTGAGTTGGCTATGGATGTGAAAGCTTCATCTGGATGTGCACAGACCCCTTCAAAATTAAATCAGTGAAGGGTTGTGGATGTGTTCAAGTTGACTAGGCCAAACAAAAAGACAAGGAAGATGAGCTTATTGGAGCTGTGATGGCTGGAGCAGCTCCAAGGACAAATATATATCCTGCTACCCCTCCAATTTGGAATATCCTCCCATCCACACCAATTCCAAGGAGATCAAGCAGACCACTCAAAGGTAGTGAAGTTGTAATCTAGAATATGTACACAACTTCAATGTTAGTGAGATGCAAGGCTTCACTGCCTCCTGATTCCTCTCACTTCCCTTTCTTGGTGAGAAAAACTACTTCAATGCAGTGAGCTGTTATCAGCTGCCCCATGTGTTTACCACTCGCCTTCTTGCTCCCCTCAAACCACTTATCAACTATGGTGACTCCAAAAACCCTTTCCATACTAACCCTGATGGTGGTGCACTTCACACACCACCAAACAGCATGAGAATTGCACTTAGCTTTGATGGAGTTATAAATAGTACATACTCTTGGCTACAAGATTGTCCCCTATGTCATATGATGTGGTTCACAGGGTGCAGAGATATGATCATTACAAGAATGCTATTCAAGTGACCAAAACTTCTACAAACATTGTCAATTAGTTTCTCTTCCAAGAACATCTATTCTTAATTGAAGACAGCTGGTATAAATATTCTGGTACAGCCTCCATGCCCTTAATAATATCTATTAGCCTATTACTAAGCCACTGACCTGCCCTTTTCTATGTCTATCTAAGGCTATCTGCCTATAGGCAATGTAGTGGGGTCCCATCAGATCATATAATCTTCTTCCAGTTATTCAGATTCTAATCCTTGTGATCACATGCCAAGCTTTGTATCAGAATAGCAGAGAGAAGGAGATATTTAGACTGCACCACATCTTTTATACCAGCATTTTTCAAGTACAAACAGGTGTGATTGGTAAAGGGGCTGGTTTACAATGTTTATAGAAGTTTTGATCACTTGGACAGCATTTTTAACAGTTCCAAAGATGACACAATAGTAGGTAAAAGGAATAATAGTAGAAAAAAATATGAAAAGATGCTCTTCAATAGCATTGAAGAGGGTAAAAAAAACTATTTGTAGTGGAGCTTTGATACAGCAGAAGCACCCAGACAAGTTTTCTTGACAATGACTTCATTAGATTGGCCAACATTAAACATAGAAGGGATAGTGCTTTGTTGAAGCAGAAATAGGGGTTAGATCATGATATCATAGGGTGTGTGAACTTTTTAAAACTCAGACATACTATTTATATGTATATATCTGTTTGTACTGATAAACAATGGCAAATATTATATCATTTGACTAAAATCCATTCCATGACATTACTGTCTTGTAATGGTCATATCTCCGCACCCTGTGAACCAAATCATGTGACATAGGGGACAATTGTGTAGCCAAAGGTATGCACTATTTATAACTCTACCAAAGCTAAGTGTGATTCCCATGCTGTTTGGTGGTGCATTTTGTGCACCACCATTAGGATTAATATAGAAATGGTTTTTGAAGTCACTGTATGTCTCCTTTCCCTTTAATGGGACCTTTCACAATCTTTATCTCAATACCACCCTATTTCTTACCTTCATGATCTATGGAGATCTCACTCTCCTCTAGCACAAGTTGTGCAACATGGAAGGAGTTATTTGCAGTGAAAATATATTTTGCTTCCTTTCTAACATTTATTTTGGCAGGCTTGTAGCTTATGAGTTGCATGTTTACTATGCCAAAGAAGATTACCACCAGCACCTTTCCAAATTCAGGTGACTGCACCATGGCCTTCAGAGTCTTCTTCATATCATCCATGCTGTCCTACCTCCCCAATTTACTACAGAGTGTAATTTACCAGAGGTATTAGAGTGTGTACAGTTAGAAACCATGGTAAAAAACCTAGTGAAAAAATCACACAGAAAGTTGGCACAGCTTTGAGCTCCACTCCAAATTCTAAAGTTTGTGGCCTGAGCTCTGAGATGGTGTGAAAATGTTGTGAGTGTACCATTCTGACAATGTTCAATACACCACATGCAGATGATACTGAGGATGCCAAATATGAAGGTGAGCTTTTACTATCTTCTGACATAACTTTCTGCTTTCTTCAGATACTGAAGAAGATTTAGAGACATAGCTCTATAGTGATGCTCTTTGGATGCATATCCTACATCAACAGGAGCAGATTGTCCAGATCATTAGAAATACAGCATCAGTCATTGCACAGCTTGTTATTGAAGCAGTTCAGAAAAGAGAGCTGATTCCTTATCACATGTCAATCCTCACTGGTGCAGGCTATGTAACAAAATTTTTGACAGGTCATCTAGAATGAATTCACTTAGAATTTGGCATTCACAAACTTGTCCCCAAGGTCCTCATCAGCAAACTACAAGGAGCTGGAGACTGGGATTTGAAGTATGTCAAGCTTGATGAACAGTTGGCAATATTTTTTTATGTCTGTGTGACAGGTTTGACAATATGAAATGTTGCTGAATGATTCCAGTGATTCAATGACACCATTTCCAAATATTCTGCTTTTCTTTTTCATTCCATTTGTCTTCATTGATGCATGCTATGATAGGTATTTCTAAAAGGTTCTCCACACATTCTTTTCTGCCCCAATCTACAACAAATATATTCACTTTCCTTGCAGCAACAACAATACTCCATGAGTTATTCAAGAAACCCCATGTTTTGTGCTTTTTTTCAATGATGTGATCAGTGCCCTTGATGGGACTCATATAACATGCATGCCAACTGCTGCAGAATTTGACATAACCTGCAATCACAAGAGATTCAACTCACAAAACTATCTGATTTCCTGTGACATTGACATGAAAGCTACATACATACTTAGCAGATGGGAGGATTCTGCTGCTGATTCATTGGTTTAGCACAACACCCACATCCATGAACTTGCAATTCCTCCTAGTAAATATTACCTTGCTGATGTTGGATACCCCAACTGCCTGGAATTGCTTGTACCATATTGTGGTGGGCATTATTATCTTGCTGAATAGGGCTGAGTGAATGTTTGGTGAGTTTTTTGTGTACCAGATACATTTTTTGTCTGACAAGTGACTGTTGGTAGTCCCATCAACCACCATGAGTACTTCAATCTACATCATGCTCAGCTACATATGTAACATTATCAAATGTATTATTGGTGTTTTCAAGCACTGCTTTCAAATCCTATATAAGATGGATACTCAGGCTCATATTCCTCCTGCATGTTGCTATATTCACAATATTATTCTCACTTATGATAACACTGAGTTAGAAAACATGGAAGATATGAAACTAGTAAATCTCATTCATATCACTTCACAGACACTACCATCAAATGAGCCAGAGTACATGGTTGGCTCATGGATGATGTTCTGATTGCTGCTGGCTAACATATGATGTCTTAGAAATGAGATCAGATAGCTGTTGATCTGTGGGCAGACTATGCATGGAAGTAGCTGGAAAGAGGAGAATTAATCTTGAATTTACAAGGGAACTAGTAGTATCATATATCATACATAAGTTACTATCATTTGTGCATAGTACCATTAGGGACCTTGACAATGCCAGCTTCCTCCAATCCCTTCACCAGCCATGTTTTTCACACCACAGCATGCTATTTGCTTGTGTTCTTTGAGAGTGTGATATACATAGCAGCCTGATGACTGTCTTTATGGAACAAAAGCCTTTTGTTGCCCAAAAAGAGATTTCTCAAAAGAATAGTCTTAGGTACTTGTCCTTTAATTTAGGTACTTGTCCTAATAGCCTAGTAGTTGTTCTAAAGTCCTATTTACTTCACTCTGGGATACCTTGCATTATTAGGTCTTATTAGGCTTCTCAAGGAATCTCTTATCAGATGAGATTTCCTCTGCAAGCCAAAATACTCCCCTTTATAAATATAGGAGGCAGTGCTAGCCAATCAGAGAGCTTGGTGGCTTATAAATTAGGGCACAATCACTGACTAATGCCAGGCACAAGCTGTCGAACCCAGGCACACCAAGGGAAAGCACTTTGAGCAAAGGAGTCCAGATTTGGAATGCTCTGCCAAAGAGACTGGCTATGCTGTGCAGGGCTATACAAACTAATGGGGACAAGGTCACATGGTAGCTAGGGGTCACATGATGACTTCATCTTACTGGCACTTAGCTAAGTAATCAGATAAATAAAGAGAAATCAAAGAAATAATATGCTATGTATATACATATGTGCAAGTGTAAGGATATGACTAGAGAGATTAATGAATATCTCAATAACCAGTAGGTGAAAAAATCTGGAAAAATGAGGGTATATAGATCATTATAGGAGCTATCATTCCCTAGAATATAAGAGGGTATTGTTCACTGGAAGCTGTGGAAATTTCACTTCTCGGGTCACTGCTTTATTATGTGCATGTATGAAACTAGTTTCATGCAGGTCAGTGGTGCTTCTATGAGGAATGTGATGATGCTACCAATGGAGATTGAATTGACACCATGGAAATGTTGTTGTCATCAGCCATGCAGTTTTCAACATGAATAGAAACACTTGATGAGGGTTCAACCAAGCTGGCCAATAGGCTGGTGTATGAGGATGGAGTGGTTAGTGGTGTAAAATTGAATATCAACAACAGTGGTTCCAACAAAGTACTTTCAGTTCCTTGGAAGGGAGGCACCTGGAAAGCTATGCTTGTCCTGGTCACAACAACTGACATGCCTGCACCACACCAAGTATTATTGCTGTGACTTGCATTGGTCAATTTTAACATAGAGCTACAGTGACTCCAAAAACCATTGCAATGCCTAATTCCAAGCCAGCATGTGAAGCACACTGCAATCACCTATGGGAATCTCGCTTAGCATTAGTTAGACGAAATTATGTACACACCCCTAGTTATGAGATGGTTCCTGGGCCATGTGATTTGGCCCAGTGGCTGTGGAGATGTGGCCATTTTAAATAACAGGCCCATGGCAATAGTTTATTCACTTTTGGTGGATAAGGTGGGATCTTAATAATGTTAGCTGATATTTGATAATGTTTGGTCACACAAACATTGATCCATATATAAACATTATGTCTGAGTTTAAAAAAGTTCACACACTTATTAATTTCTAACTCCTATCATCATATAATCTTTTAACCCCACTTGGAAGATGCATGCATCTTTTTGAGATGACTCCAAAGATATTTAATGGGATTGCAGTTGGGAGACTGTGCAGGCAATACCATAGCCACAAAATATTACATTTCTAGCCATTACTTCAGTTCCTGCAGATGTGCTTGGGATTATTATCTTGTTCAAAAATTATATCAGAAGAATTAAAACCACAATCTTATAGGATATTTAGCAATTCATCCTTCAAAATATGAAGATATGGGTGCTTATCCATCCTACCATCAATCTTGGCAATATATCAAACACCCTGGCAGATCATACACTATAAAGATGTCAAGTAGCCTGAAGGAGACTAGGAGGTGGGAACCACTAGTCCTGGGCCAGAAAAGGGGGAGGGAAGCAATATATTCACCCCAAAAGGGACTCTGTAAAGCGGGTGAGCAAAAGATAGAAGTCCAGGGACTTACTCAACTAGTCCGATGCTAGTCCAGAAGATATCCAAGGGAGATGTGGAAAGTCCAGGAGTCTGGAGAGAGGTAGAAGATGACAGGGGAACATTGAGTTCATGGTGAGCGTTGATGGTGGATGGTGATGGTGACGGTATGGTGGTGACAAGAGGTTCAAGCAGTTTGTGAATCCAACTAAAAGTGTTTTCTAACTCTAAGATACATGGCTTTATAGTCTGGATATACCTGGGACTTGCACTATGACCGATAGAGTAATATATGTCAAGGGAAAACAGAAATGAAACAAAAAGGCACGAAACAGATCAAAACTCCAAATAATAGAAGTTAAATCTAAGAGGGAAAGCTGTTGGGCCCGAAAAGCTGATCGGTCTTTGACAGTACAAAAGACATGGGTAAGAGATCAGAACTAATAGTGGAAGCTGATAAGATAAGATCGAAAGGGACAGACCAGTGTAATGAACTTATAAGTGAAAGTCCGTGTCGACCACATTAGACTGAGGCATCCAGACTAATAGTCCATGGCCCGGTCTTTGATGAGAGTGTCCGGTCTAGGTCAGGGAGGTCTGGAAGGTATTATCAGAGCAACAGGGGGATGATAGAAAGTGTCTGAGAGGGGAGATACAACCATAGAGACACACCAGTCTCTACAACACCTTTACACCATTACATATTTTCCTTTAAGCTTGATATTTTTCTTCACCAATCTATCATTCAACCTCTCATATGGCTTTTTTCATGCCCATTTGACCCTGGGTGATCAATTTTGATTTCATTAAACTTTCCTATCTTCTTTTTGTCCTCCATAATTTAGTCCCTGTGGATATGGACAATATTTAGACAAGCTTTATGATACTCAATGTTACAGTTGGTCCAGGTAGGGGCAAGCGTAGCCTTAGTCTCTCCTGAGGTCAGGGGTTCAACCTTTGTTAAGGTTAAGTCCAAGGTTTAAAAAGTAAAGTGTTCACTCAAAAGTAGGATGGAAACTTAAAGAGCAATTCAAGAAGGTGAAGCTAGGTGTATTCCTAAGGAGGTCCAACTTATGGATACATGGTAAAGATGTCAGGTTTATATACAGTCAAAGGTTAAGGATGACTTAGCAAAAGGAAAGTCATAGAATGTTGTGAAACGTTCAAGAAGCAAACTGTGAGACAAAGGTAAGAAGAGAAGAGAAGAGAATGGAAGAAGTGAGATAAGTATGGAATGTTATGGAAGATGGAAGAACCTGATGGAACATAATGAAATGTGAGAGAATGTTCAGAAAAAAAAGGGGTTTTAGGAAGGGAAAAAGAAGAAATTGTAACACTTGATAAAGAGAAAAGGCTATTTTATTTTTACTACAGCTTTTATGCCAGACTTTTTCAAGTGCTAGCAGATTGTATTGGAGGAGAGGGGTTGTTTGATGATATTGACAAGTGACATGATTACTTGGATGTCATTTTTTACCTTGAAACTGGTAATAAGATGAATAGCATGGCAAATATTGGTTAGGGAAAGCTTGAATGGGCAGCCTCCAATGGACTTCTGGACTTCAGAACACTCCTTGAGGTAGAGTGTGGGTATGGTAAAGACATGTACACCAGTGGTAGAGGCATGGAGTAACCTGCATCAAGCATAAAGAGGATAATATTCCTTTGAATAGTAAAAAGAGACTGTATGATGATTGTGATTGGAAATTAATAAGTGTGTGAAATTTTTTAAACTCAGACATAATGTTTATATGGATCAATGTTTGTGTGACCAAACATTACCAAATATCAGCTAAATTTATTAAGATCCCACCTTACCCACCCAAAGTGAATAAACTATTGCAATGGACCTGTCATTTAAAATGGCCATATCTCCACGGCCACTGGGCCAAATCACATAACCCAGGAACCAACACATACCTAGGAGTGTGTACATAATTTCGTCTGACTAATGCTAAGCGAGATTTCCACAGGTAATTGCAGTGCACTTTGCATGCTGGATTGGGGTTAGATATTGCAATAGTTTTTGAGGTCAATGTATTTGAAGGGGCAATGGCTTGAGGGATACCTGGAGCCGAAGAAGGGCCAGCTTTACCTGAGGCATGGGCAAAGAAATGATTTGTGCCTGTGCTGTGAGTGGGCATAACAACCTTCATCTGCTCATAGAATTTCCAGCCTTTGTTTTTGAACAGTGCAAGCAATAGGTTACCCTGAAAAATGGTAGTCAAAAGGTCTGAGCCCTTTGCTACAAGGTTTAAAGTGTACCCAGAGAAGTTCCTTCCAAACCAGTTCATTTAAGGACCCATATTTGTGGCAATGGTCTTGATGCCTTTAAAATTTTTCTTGAGCTGTAAAAGACCTGAATCAACTGCTTACTGCCCAAATTGAAAGGCAACATACATGACCTCATTTCTCCTGGCATGAGCTCTTTATCTTGGCCCCTCCCTTGGTTGGGTTGGCAGTTTGTCACTCCCAGTGAGACACTGCCAGAACACTGGCTTGAAATTCATGCCATCACCACCCTCTGCCTGGGAAGCAACAACTTGGTTGATCAGGTATTCAGTATTGCTGTCATTTCATAGTGCTGATGGAGTTTCTTTACTCTGGTCCAATTTATGGCCACTAGTAGCTTTGGACTTCCTTTTTGACCATTTTTGGGACCTGCAGGGGGATATGTTGGCCTTGTGGATACTGCCGTCTTCTCTGATAGTGACAACATCACTCACCATACTAGATGCTCCATGGTGTTAACATCAGCTACATTGAGATCTTGACTAAAAAAACATGGTGAGGAAACTCCAATGAAAAACTGTGGTTTTTCTGTAACCATACACACTTTTAATTTTTTTACTTGACAGCACAACAGTCACCCCCACTTATGTAATGTGGGAAAGTTTTTTCCAACACTGCACTTCCTCCACTAATCTCCTTCTTACTATCAAGGAGATGGAATTCTTACACAGTGCCAGTAGCTGTTACGGTTGGTCCAGGTAGGGCCAAACGTAGCCTTAGTCTTTCGTTGGGTCAAAGGTTCTACCTTCGTTAAGGTAGAGTTCAAAGTTTCAAGGAGGAGAGCGTCCACTCAAAAGTAGGACGAGGACTTAGAGAGTGATTTGAGGAGGTGAAGTTCAATGTATTCCTAAGGAGGTCTAACTGAGGGATACATGGTATGGACATCGGGTTTATATACTGTTGGGAAACAAGGATGACTAATCGAAGAGAATGTCATAGAATGTCATAGAATGTTCAAGAAGTTATTCGTGAGACAAAGATAAGAAAAGAAGACCAGAGAACGTAAGAGAAGCGAGATAGGCATGGAAGGTCATGGAATGTGAGAGAACAAGATAGAGCATTGTGGAACGTGGGAGATTGTTAAGAAAGAAATGGTTTAGCAAGGAAAAAGAAAGAATCGTAACAGTAGCCTGATTCACTACCATGGCAAACTCTGCCTTGTAGTACTAATTAACAATATTTTACAAATTCCTCTTTCTAACAAGAATCGAATTACACAACTACTTGCTGGCTCACATCTTGAAGGCTTCAAATGCTGGAGAGCTCTTGCCTCATCTGAAAGCTATGCTATTTATCACAAGGCCAAACACCTCCACCTTAAGCAAGAATTCTTTTTGGGGAGGTATGGTGATTATATTTGATTTATTTGTAATCTATTTGACTTGATTTACTAACTACCATTGTAGAGATCCATAGGTCTCTATGGTGGTACATCCCTCTCCCATGACTCTTCAATAACTCTTACTTGCACCCCCATTAGTCCACTTCAAGTCCACTTCAAGTCCTTTTAATTCAACATTAGTCCTGGATTAGTTCTATGTAGGACTATCATAGTCTGTTTTGCTCTGGATCAACCTTATCCCCTTCCATTTGATCACCTTATCATGTCCACTTATCATTTACATTCATTTGACATATGTTTCATATGTTTCAATCTTTGCTTTATGACATGATTATATTCTGTTACAGTTTTTCTCCTTTCTCATTACTTTTATCTCATTTGCTTCCCATGACAAGTTCACCTCTTCCTAGGCTTATTTTGGATGATATGGGATTTTGGTTTGTTCTTCCGCAATTCCTTCTATTGTTTTCTCTCTTGTTCTTTGAACAGTGATCTCCTCAGCTGATTCTCTTATATCAGCCTTGTAGTTTTTCTTCTTCCCTTTAGTCACTGATGATGCATCACCTTCATCATTCCATCGCCTTCCACCACCTTCCATAATGATGCATTCCTTAGTACTTATATCTAGCTGCCCTGTACTAGTAGTCTTCACACTCATTCTACACAACACAAGTGTATTCTTGTGTCCTGACATTCAATCAACTCAGACCTTTGTTCCTCATCTCTATCCCTAGTAATCTTCATTGCCTTCGATCCATTGTTTTTGTCTTCTTCTTAGATATTATGTCTTTTTATGAGTATCTCCTGAGAAATATAAAAATTGAGAGATTTTCTTTGTATATGCTTTGTGTAACAAAAGAATGAGTGTATCTTTTGTCCCTCCTATCTAGGAGCAGGACAATCCCCCTTTGCAATTACAAGCACTAAAAGAGCTGTTTGATGTGCCTACAGGCGTCTCAAAGAAAAATCCCACTTAGACATTAACATTGACCCCGAAAAAACCACTGTAACCCCTGGACCTAGTTCCTCACATCAACACAAAAACCCTCATATCCCTGCCAACCCATTGAAATTTGATCCCTTTGCTACCCCCATGTTTTGCTCCATTGAAGTCAAAGCAGCCCTCCTTGCTGATTTTTCTGGTGAACTGGTAGATGCCACACAATGGATTAAAGCCATGTGTGCATACTTCACCATCAACCTTGACCTATACACCCTCAACTCCCAGAAGATTATGACTACCCTGAATCTTTGACAATTTCATGGAAAATTAAAATTTTGAATATACCTTTTTTCCCTTCAATATCAAAGCAACCACCCACCACCAACTTTCAAAACTTATCCAGAAGTCCTTCCATCCCCCTGATGGAGTCATTGATGATGATTTGCATAAATACATCACCAATTTCCAAAATCTCTCCTCCTAAGTAGGAATTATCACTGATGTCACTCTTATTGACCAATTCTTCTTGGAACTTGACCAACAACTTGCCACTATGATTCTCTCTATGGCAACTATCCCCACTACCATCAACAACTGGATCAAAAAAGCCAAGACCTTTTATGCTCAGAAGATGTAGATTTTTACTTTAAAAGAAGGCAAATCCTATGCTTCCACCAGACTTTCACCCTCTACCAGAGATCCCCATGCCATGGACATTGATGCCATCATATTTTCTAAACTTACCCCTCAGGAATGTGCCAAATGCATTTGAGAAGGAAGATGTTTCCGCTGTTGCAACACTGGACATAACAGTGACCTGCATCAAAATGTTTGGATGCAGATACTTAGTTATCATATATGTGATGCTAGACATTTGACCCGAGATTTGAATTTTCACCTCATTCCCATGGTCCAAATGCTTAGCTAATTGAGGGACATATAGACCATAGTGTCTAGTATATGCTTCTATTTTTTTTCCTTATTTGTTCATTCACAGGTTGTGGAGAAACAAAATGATTTCTTCCAACATACTGTTATTACTACCTACAAGTACATAGCTACTCATTTTCTTAATATCTCTTTCACCCTTAAGTACTTAGCCAAGTGTCAGAGAAGCAAATGGAGCATGTGGCCTCAGCCACTTTTCATGTCTTAAACCTTCAAGAGAGAGATGCTTGGATGAACTCAAATGCACCATCTGCTCAAGTTTGTAAGAAGTTCACTATGTCCACCTATGATGGATCTGGGTGTACATCCATGTAAGCAAAAACTATCAACCAGTCATGGAGGGTAAAATTTTGATGTTGCTTTGTCTCCAGAGGTTTTGCACTGCTGACAGGACCTTGCTTTTGTGGTGCTTCCTTGACCTTCTGCTTGTATGGAGGAGGCTTTCAGCATGATAGGCACATTGAAACAATTTTTACCATGAGTGTAAGAGAAAGAGTGGGTGTCCATTCAATGCAAGCCTGGAATTGAACAATAATTTGTTGTTGTCCAGGGTCACTTCTGCTACATAGGATTGGGTCTGGGTCTCACCATTGTCTCAGCCTTGCTAAAATGGAATCTCATAGTGTATATTTCACCTGTACAACCTATACATTATACATTTGACTGTATATTGACATTTTCTCTGCATCACATGATGGAAGCCATTAAAAATCCATCCATTATGAGACATGTACACTAGTACCTATATGTTATGAGCAAGTCTACTGTAACTATCAGCAGTAGAACAGAGAAGCTGTAAGATAGAGGCTGGTATGTAGTTCACCACTCTTGATCATGTTGCAAGCAAGCAACATGAGACAGTGTTGGCAAGTAGTAATAAAAATGCTAGACTCCATGGAAAACTGAAAACATTCACTTGCATTGCTTTGGGCCAGCATTTTTCCACCACTTAATGCAGGTTGTTTGGACATCTTCAATAGGAATGACATCTTTCCAATTGTTCAATGGTTTATTCATCAGAGCACAGCTGGAATGCTCTGAGAGAAACAAAGTATACAATGTACAGAACATATTACCTTGGCTTTTACCTCATATTGAAACCTATTAACAATGTCATCAAAAATCCAAAAATCAGAGCATGCAATGCATGAGTCCTCATGAGGGGCCAGACTGTACATGGTCAAGTCCCATTGTTTTAAGCTATTGTTACCATTCATGCATACAAGCCAATCAAATTCAAGAGGTAGCTTGTTTTTAAGCCTGTAAAAACAAGCCAGGCATTCATTCAACATCCATCAGTTTGGAGTATTTTGACAAAGTTCAGTTTTAAGCTTCTGGTAATACAATGAAGGATGTCAACATAGACATCATATGCCATGATGAGTAGCTGGCTCAAATAGGGTCAATATGGAATCTAAAAAAACATTCAAATCAAATCACATCACAAAAGGAAAGTGAGCCAATTACATCATGTAAATAACACAAATATTCTGCCAGTGCTTGGATACTAATGGATGGGCAAGTTTGGTAGATTTGTTGATATACACCAAGGGTCCTTAATAAGATGGCAATTATTGAGTCCAATAGCAAGCAACCTAAATAATCACAGGAAATAAGAGCTTTAGGATGCTGCGATCATCCCTAGTGTTCCAGATACATATGCTAACCAATTATATATTACACTCATGATTAGTGCTATTGTCAGGACTAAGTATGTGCTGACCTGCACCAAAATGTTTGGATATGGGTACCTAGTTATTGTATATGTGATGCTAGATATTTGATCCGAGATTTGAGTTTTCACCTTATTCCCACAGTCCAAATGCTTAGCTAATTGAGGAACATATGTATAGACCATAGTGTCTATTATATATCTCTATTTTTCCTCATTTGTTCATTTACAAGTTGTGGAGAAATAAAATGATTTCTCTCAATATATTTTTATTATTATTTACAACTACATAGCTACTAATGTTCTTAATATCTATTTAATCCTTACGTACTTAGCCAAGTGTCAGAGAAGCAATTGGGGCATGTGGCCTCAGTTGTGAATCACCTGACTCAGATCATATGACCGTGCACAACATGAGTCATAATGAGTCATATTGAGTCAAAGTGAGTCAAATGAGGACTAACCTAAGCACTGCCCCTAGACTAGCAAAATAATCATGTGACCTGCACAGCATGAGTCATTGCCAAGCCAAAGGCTATTTTTAGCTCATTACAAGTCATTTTCTGACAGGGTGAGTTAGAGTAAGTCAGTATGAGTCATATTTTAGCACAGCCACCCCAGAACTGAAGGTAGCACAGCCACATGTAAACTACTATATAAGGAGCATGGTTCAGCCCCATTTGAAAGGTTTCTTCTTTTAGAAAAAAAGTTTCTACTTGAGTAAATCTCAACCAACAAGTGCTTACAAGTGCACACCTCTACAAACAAACAGTGAGGCTGTGCAGAGTACTTCCCACACTACAAATAGAACTACTTAGACCCATAGTTAGGAGTATACTGCATCCCTTAGGATAGGGACAGTTAGAACACCTTTAGGAAGAAAAACCCAAAGCAGGTAACTAAAGGGCATAGATCCCCAGCTAGTAGGGAGACCTAATAGTCTTTTAGTATCTTGGGAAAGGGTTGAGTCGAGCATTTGAAGCTGATTGCCAACTGCTTAGTGTATAACAGAATCAGTTTAGGAAAGACTGTTTTGTGTAATTAGAGATGTGTGTGAATCTGTAGTAAGAAGTGAAGCGTATTTACACTACCTACCCAATTGAGCATTCCTAATCAACAGGAGCTAATTGGAAGCCCATTGAGAGCGCATCTTAGGAAAGTAACCCTAGTCACTACAAAGTACCCTCCTAGCAACCTAAGAGTTGTTTAGATCACCCCCCAACTAATTATAATACATTTTGTACACCACCCCAATAAAAACCCAGACCCTCAGCGCATTACTGAACCCCACTCCTCAACCTCATTGAAGATTGATGAACAAACCATGTGCCTTATAGTCAACCCCTTTCTATGAAATTGGTACAGTGGCTCAAATAAGTGTCCTGATGTTTGCATGTTTTCCACTAAAGTCAATATTCCCCAACACCCCTAATCTGGTCCCTAACATGTAAATATATCAAATAATGTACCTACCCCTGGCTTGCTATGGATCTCAAGGTGAAGTGAATTGGATACAACCTGATGGAATGGCAGTCATTTCAACATGACATGTTATTGGGACACTTATTTGACCCCGCATTTGACAATCATTATATCATATGTAACAAGGGTATTTGACAGCTATTGATGATTTCTATGTTGCCAAGCTGTGTAATTATATAAGTGACATAATTCCAAGCAATATAAATATCC
>JBBPRR010000182.1:0-35562 GCA_038093115.1 Hortiboletus flavorubellus
CAGCAGAGAAATTTCCTCACCAGCTTTTGGGGAGTGGGTATGGCATGCGTCACCGGCAATGAAAACGCGGTCCTTGACGGAATAACTAGATGCGATACGCTGCCCGACTGGCAGAAAACTCTCGTTGACACGGTCGTGAATGGATTATCTGGAAAGGATTCCAACTTACTGGTGTAAATAGTCCACCATTCGACTTTTTTCGGGTCGTCCAACTCAAACGGATGAAGTATCTTCCTCAAGACCTACCGGCGCTCATCAAACGTTCGGCAGAGCTCACCACCTCCCTGACAATACCCACCGAAACGAGCTTCTGCGGAGTCATCTTGCTTTTGTCAACTCTTCCAGTCAATGGATCTATGACATCCGCGTCCGACAGCTGGATGTAGAACCGGACTAGATTGCCTTCACGGGGAATGACCAAACAGGACCCGCTCCTAGATGTGATCAAGGCGGTGTTACGAACATCTGGAAAGTTCGTTTCAGGTACGATGTCGATGACACCCCAGACGTAATCTATCCGGGTTGATCAGGCATACAGGAGGAGCATAACACCAGCAGGTCGGATTACCTGTTTGTTCGCCTTCCATCTCAATCCCTAGAGCACTTCGCACCCACGAATGTGCTCCTGTAGAAAGAATGTCTGTCAGACTCGAGGAAGTGGAATGCGGGAACGACTCACCATCTGCACCAACAACGAATTTGGCGTGTATGATTTCCGTCTTACTCTCTTCGTCGATCGCGTCTAAACGTTCTACAGTAACCTACGTTGATCATTGTGTGCAAACTAAAGAGTGAGCGATCTGGTCAGCGCCTACCTTGACCGGGTATGACGAGGGGCTTGACAGTTCATCGATGTCTTCGGAGATCTCAATGTCAATGGGTCTACTTGGGCGTTCGACCTCTACTCCATGGTGCCTCATGGAATCAATGAAAATGTCTTCTATTGCCCCCTGATGCAGCGTAATCTAGAAACTCATCCAGAATCGACGCTCGAGAGAAATTATACGAGGACCCGTACTTGGAATGGATAACGAGCTGTTGGCGTGATAACACATGGGACGCGTCCTGTGCACTTCACGGTTCACTCTTCAATCCCCGAGAAACACTCCAAGGCCGAGGATGGCTCATACCTCGATTCCTCCGTCGCAGCCAAGGTTGTAAATTACCTTGAACCCGCCATGCCCCGTTAGACGAGCAAAGTATACGACCAAGCGAAGGTTTACTCACACACATGTGCATCTGGTTTCCCTCTCGGATCAGGCGCTCGGCAAGTCCATAGCTCTATTGCAGGCGTTCGGTATGTAATGAAAAACTTGGGGCGAGAGCAGCATGTACCTGCAACACCTCGATTGTCCTCGGCTGAATACCGTCCGCTTGACCAGCTGCGACCTTCAAGGGACTAGGGACATCAACATCTGAGCGCCATTGCCGTTGAACACGATCCTTGCCGTTTATCAATGATCCTCGCGTTTGCGCGTGCCATTGCAGTGAGTGCATTGGCACACATGAGTCCGGCAGGGCCAGCTCCGATGACCAAGATATCGACGCGACTTTCCAGAGGCATGGTGAATGGTGTTGGTCAAGAAGAGAGAGTCTTTCCTGCAGAAAACCTGTGAATCTCGGTTCCACCTTATGATTGATGACGTGATCTAGTTGTAATTCGGAACCTAGAGCAGCTCACCAACGGAAATTCTGCACATACACGCGGTTCCTTGCACTCGTTTTGGGACGGGCGTGGACTCCAGCTCATCATTGTCTGGCATGTTGTCCGAATGTTACTAACCTGGTCGTCTTGCAACTTCGAGTCGCGCCAAATCTAACCTTATGTAAAGTATCTGGCCCGAAGTGATCACAACACAACCGGGGGTGGGGATTTCGTAAAATCCATTGAATTTTAGTACTGCCTCGTCCGACCTAGGAGTCAAGCGCGTGAGGGACCAAGAAGGATCCAAAATAATTGTCCAGGTCCGCAATGGCGCTCGAGGGAGCCATTGCCCCCACGTATCCATCTGGCCGAACGACCACAAGCGTAATCTGCTTGGGATCAATTCCAAATCTCGCATATGCACCTCCGCCTTTACTCCCTGTCATATCGGTATCGTCGAGAAGCACTCTGCGACAGGCCCAACAATCAGCTTACTAACAACAGGGATGAAGGGATAACACTTGCTTTGTCCAGTGAGGACGGAAGAACGATGGGATGATTAAATAATTTATGTCGTTCTTCGTGCCAGCAGTGATTGTGATAATGTCGAATACAGTCGAGATGTTCCCATCAGGACTGTACTTGTGGAAGGTGCTCGACGGCTTGCTCAATTCCCAGGCGAGTCGCTCTAACTCGACAATCCGTGTCTCAGTGAGGTTCCCCACGAAGAGGAGCACTTTGAAGCGAACATCTGCGGGAAGCATGTCCTGTATGTCGACTGGGCGTATATCGGCTGCGCGAACGAAGATTTGTGGGAGCATTCTCTGTCCAATAATCAGTCCCTCTGCGCATTCTTGGTGTTTGGGATCCACAATCGCAGAAGGGGTATAGTGAACTCCGATGCCGCTCGCGAATCCTCCGAAGGTCTGAAATGCTCTGATATACGAATTGAAGAAAGAAGAGTTTACCGACAGCCCGGAGCGCCATGTACAAGACACTCACTGCATGAGCTGTTCGTGGGATACACCGTCTTCGTTCTCCGCTGTCCTCGGCTTTCCGGAGTACAGAATTGCCAACTCCTTGTCGAAGTTAATCAAATCTTGCGCATATTTTCTGCGTTCGTGTTCGTACTAGAATTAATATTGTTGATGTAGACGTACAGAGAGGTAGATAGTTGCGAAACCTACAGTCTTCAAGAGGGATGGGTTGGACCATCCTCTCAGCACCTGTGCAAGCTTCCATGCTAAGCAATTCTCAGTCCACGCCCAACGATGTTAGGAGGTGTATACCGAGATTGTGGGTATCATTCATGCTAGCGTTCATACCCTGACCTTAACGATGGAGAAATAATAATTTCAGAACACAGACAGCAGAGAAATTTACTCACCAGCTTTTGGGGAGTGGGTATGGCATGCGTCACCGGCAATGAAGACGCGGTCCTTGACGGAATAACTAGATGCGATACGCTGCCCGACTGGCAGAAAACTCTCGTTGGTACGGTCGTGAGTGGAATATCTGGAAAGGATTCCAACTTACTGGTGTAAATAGTCCACCATTCGACTTTTTTCGGGTCGTCCAACTCAAACGGATGAAGTATCTTCCTCAAGACCTACCGGCGCTCATCAAACGTTTGACAGAGCTCACCTCCTCCTTGATAACACCCACCGAAACGAGCTTCTGCGGAGTCATCTTGCTTTTGTCAACTCTTCCAGTCAATGGATCTACGACATCCGCGTCCGACAGCTGGATGTAGAACCGGACTAGGTTGCCTTCACGGGGAACGACCAAACAGGACCCGCTCCTAGATGTGATCAAGGCGGTGTTACGAACATCTGGAAAGTTCGTTTCAGGTACGATGTCGATGACACCCCAGTCGTAATCTATCCGGGTTGATCAGGCATACAGGAGGAGCATAACACCAGTCAGGTCGGATTACCTGTTTGTTCGCCTTCCATCTCAATCCCTAGAACATTTCGCACCCACGAATGTGCTCCTGTAGAAAGAATGTCTGTCAGACTCGGGGAAGTGGAGTGCGGGAACGACTTACCATCCGCACTAACAACGAATTTGGCGTGTATGATTTCCGTCTTACTCTCTTCGTCGATCGCGTCTAAACGTTCTACAGTAACCTACATTGACCATTGTGTGCAAACAAAAGAGGGAGCGATCTGGTCAGCGCCTACCTTGACCGGGTATGACGAAGGGCTTGACAGTTCATCGATGTCTTCGGAGATCTCAATGTCAATAGGTCTACTTGGGCGTTCGACCTCTACTCCATGGTGCCCCATGGAATCAATGAAAATGTCTTCTATTGCCCCCTGATGCAGCGTAATCTAGACACTCATCCAGAATCGACACTCGAGAGAAATTCAACGAAGAACCGCACCAGGAATGGATAGCGAGCTGTTGGCCCGATGACACTGGGGGCACGTCGCGTGCACTTTAAAACTCCCCCCTTCAATTCTTCGAGAAACACTCCAAGAACGGAGATGGCCCATACCTCGATTCCTCCATCGCGGCCAGGGTCGTAAAATATCTGCAGCCCATCATGTCCCGTTAAACGAGTAAAATTTACGACCAAGTAAACATTCACCTACATTCATATGTATCTGGTTTCCCTCTCGGATCAAGCGCTCGGCGAGTCCATAGCTCTATTGCAGAGGTTCGATACGCAGTGAAAGCGTGGGAATGAGCAGCATGTACCTGCAACACTTCGATTGTCCTCGGCATTATAGCATCTGCATGGCCGGCTACCAACTTCGTGGGACTGGAACCAATCAGCACTCGAGCCCTGATGGCAATGGTGGGTATTGAAGATGCTCTATACCGTTTATCAATGATCCTCACACCTGCGCCTGCTGTCGTGAGTGCGTTGGCACACACAAGTCCGGCGGGGCCGGCTCCAATGATCAAGACATCGACACGACTTTTCAGAGGCATAATAGACGGTGTGACCACAGTGGATGTGCTGGCAGCCACCCTCCGCGAAAGTGGTCTACGATGTACGGGTGAAGGCGGGTGGAAGGAGGCTTTTTATCAGCATCAAGCTGCCGGAGACCTGTGAGGCTGTGAGTATGTTTGATCCCGCGGTGCGTCTGTGCCTCGCGTCTATAGCTACGGACTGCTTCTTGTATTCTTGCGACAATTGATACAACGACAATTACCAAATACCAAGCAATCACATATCGCATAGTGGGTTTCTGAGGGGGTTCTATTCGTTTCATTGTAGGCAGATGCAAGTGACCATGGCAACATCTATGCATGTTTGGCGGGTTACCCTGTCTCACTTCTAGGAATTAGGGGACTGCCGTTCGGTGCCCGTGACGGTGTACGGTGACTTTCCCCTGTTCGACTTGCTTTCAAAGCTGCGCGCTGTTCGGATTGACTTTCTGGAGAAATAAAAAGCACTGCTCGCACGATACTTTTTCGACTACAATATTGGCCGACTAGCGAATTTTCCGAGTCCTCAGCCTGCGTTAAGTCGAGCGGTTGCCTGTATCAATCTTATTCCGTCATTTTTGTAAGCCTACTGGCATACAGTCACGTGCACGATAGTACATATGCCGCACCGCACCCCATAGATAGTCAGTCATCACTTGTACCCGTACGTCGTAGTCCCCGTATAGAGCGTGGTCCAGCTCTTTCGTGCCCGCCCTTCTCAGTGTTTCCGCCGTTGGCCACGGTCGGTTTCCAATTCTGACGTGTTTCCCCGTTCGCACGGTAGCTCTACATTGCCGGATGCAGACCTCGGCGTCTTCGTTGGCCGCAACTGGGGCGTACACATCCACTCTTGCTGAGAAGCATTTGCGAGGCCTTTTGAGTCGGTGGCCAACATCAGGTGAGCCTATGTTTACCATGCGGATGCCGTGTTGTTGCAAGGGATGTGTGTCCACCATGGTTACTCAGATGTTGATGATGCTGATCTCGGCGCTTGCGTGGATTGGTTGATTTCGCACGTGTTCACAGGTGCTTGCGTCCTCTTCCGCGTTGGACGCCGCCGTCGGGAGTGTGGTGCGCGGTCCTATGTGCGTTGACATTTCGATCGGAGTGGGGAACACCGAGCGCGTTGTCACGATTCCGGTGCACGAAGTGTTATCTTCTTTTCTACCGCGTCGCTTGTTAAGTTTCGTAGTGTTCTGGCGCCTGGCCACCCTCAGAGTGATGGGAGTGGGAAATCCGATCGCAACGCCATTGTGGATACATTGCGCACGATTTGGTTCGCTTCTGAGCAAGGCTCGCTGTCGGAGGAATATGACCTCGTGTGTCCCAACGTTGAACGATATCGGAAGCACCGTCTCGTCACCCTCGCGAGTCTTCACGGGCTTGAATCCAACACTGATTGCGAACGGTTGCGAGATTCCATTGTTCTCCATCTCACGTCCGGAAATTGCGCCCATGCGCCCGTTGACGACGCGCCTGCGCGTGCTGCTGTCATCGGTCGTTACTTCCCTGCTGGCTGCGACGGGGATCCCACGGAATTGCGAATACGAGTTCTAGATGAGGCGGGTATGAAGCTCGGCTCCGTGTCTCTGCAGTGCGCTCTCAAAGTTCAGGGTGTGACTTTTGAGGAAGGGATGTCTCTTTTCAGGCTACGGAGCGCGCTGCAGTCTCACGTCGCTCGCTTGCATAAGGCACAGCAGGAGGCCGACCGTCGGACGATGGACGCTCGTCGTCGGGCTTGCTGGCCCGAGGTTGTTTCTACCGAATGCAAAGTTGAGCTTGTGCTGCGTTTCGTCGAAGTCACGAGTTCACATAGTCTGCGTGAGTTCATTTGTGCGAGTTGCAATGGTAAGCATGAAGTCGCAGAGCGTTCGGACGTTCCCTTCGAGGAAGTAGACTTTGATTTGCTCAAACGCCCTGATCGACGGGTTGTGGATGGGAATGTGGTCGATTTTCGTTGGTTGGATAGCTCGTGTGCTCCGCCTGTACTCGCACCTTCGTGCGAGAAACTTCGTTACATTCTGGTGGCGAATACTGGGATAATCCTCCGAGACGGTGTTCCGCGCGCAGTGACATTGTGTGCTGCGTGTCACCGAGCTTGGTGCCAGTGACGAGTCTGTTCCCAATGAGGTATTGACTACGGCATAGTCCGTTGGGATGGTAGAAGTTCTGCCGACGGCGGCCGAACTTTGCAACATCGGACTTGGCAGATCACAGGCCACATCTCCCCGGATAGCCCACCATTGCTAGGACGTTGTTCTCCACCTCAGTGATGTCCAGCAGCGATTTCCGCTTACCATCAATTGTCCAGCCGAGTCATTATGATCTTACCATAAAGACGGACCTTAAGAGAGAGATCTTCGAGGGCCTGGTAAAGATCAGGCAAGTTGACTATATATTTTCCCTAATAACAGGTCCATCCTCACAACATACTATAGATTGGAGGTTAAGGAAAAGACTTATGCTCTCACCTTCAATGTGGCAGAACTAGAGTTGTCCGACATATCGTTGTTCTCTCATGATCTCGGGAGGCAACAGATCAACATATCCAGATCATTTGATCCTGAAGCAGAGCGGGGTACTCTCAACTTCCCTACAGCGCTTCTCGCCAATTCCACTGCTACCCTGACTATCGCCTTTGCGGGAAAACTGACCGATGCAATGATGGGATACTACAAGTCCACATACGAGGATGGTAGCGAAAAGAAGGTGTACAGTCTCACGCAGTTTGCGGTGTGTTTGTCCATCACTCCTGCATTCAAGAAGCACTTGATCCAAATGCATCCAACGCATTAGCCTACCGCTGCTCGACGTGCGTTCCCTTGTTGGGATGAACCCTCACTCAAGGCCAGATTTACAATCACTATGATATCCCGCATGAATACTACCAATCTAAGCAACATGTCTGTTGCGTCTGAGGAGGTTTATAATCCAGAAACAGGAAACTACAACGATGCAGCTCTAGCAAAGATATTTGCTGCGCTCGGCACCGAGGATCACAGCAAAGATGAATGGAAGATCACAAGGTTCAATACAACTCCCCTCGTGAGATGATCTAGAAGTATCCTCGGTTTCGAACGCTGATAAGCTGCGCTAGATGTCAACCTACCTTGTAGCCTATGCCAATGGGCAATTCGGTCATCTACAGAGCATGTACAAGAGCCCGTTAACAGGGAAAGTTCGACCACTCTGTATGTATGGTAAGTATTCTCGCTTTCGCAGATGGTGTTGATTTGTCATGTCTTGTCAGGAACCCCGGATATCATCGCTCGGGCTCAGTATGCACTTGAAGTAAAGACTAAAGTCCTTCCCATCTACGAGCGAATTTTCGACATCGAGTATCCGCTTCCGAAACTGGATACCCTAGTGGTAAGATACACGTTTGTATTCGAGACATCACGAGTGAATCCTCTAAAGGCTCATGACTTTGACCCTGGCGCGATGGAGAACTGGGTAACAACTTCAAGTAATCGGTTCATTCTGGACCCTTACGAAATTTCTAGGGGCTTATCACTGGACGTACAAGTGCATTTCTTATGGATTCGGACCGCCCCGATATGGCGATGAAGCAACGTATCGCCGTCTTCCAAACTCACGAAGTGGCCCATATGTGGTCAGTAAAATTGTTTGTCATGGTATTGCATAGTGCCTAAACTTCCCTCGAGGTTTGGAAACATTGCCACGATGGAGTGGTGGGACTACTTGTATCTGAACGAAGGCTTTGCCACCTTGGTATGTGTTCACTTTCACAGTTTCAGAGATTATCTTCACACTATCGAGATGGGTGAAGTCATCATCCTCGGTACGTCTTAGTCCTTCGTTTTGTACTTTGTTGACTTTACAAATCCAGACCAGTAAGATCGCTTCAACTGTATGTAGTCTTTCATTTGATCCTTGTTTAGTCTCTACCCCGAGTGGAGGGTCGACTCCAAGTTCATTACCAAACGTCTAAACGACGCCCTCGACCTCGATGCAAAGCTGTCTTCCCACCCGATCGAGGTTCAATGTCCTGACGCTAACCAAATTATCCAAGTAAGTCTTCAAATATGTATGGTTTAACAGCAGAATAGCCTCCAGCGACCTGTAGATATTTGACTCGCTATCATATGCCAAAGCTGCCTCTGGTAAGGTTGTTGTAGATGGGCCTATCGTGGCGACTAAACTATCTTCAGTCCTTCGCATGCTTTGCAATTTCGTTGGACAGGACATTTTCCTGCAAGGTGTTTCGATGTATCTCAAGGATCACCTTTATGGGAATACGACCACAAAGGATTTGTGGGATGGGATTAACAAAGCCACACAAGTCCCGGATGGGGTAGCCATAGACATCTCAGGAATGATGGAGAATTGGATTGTGAAAGTATATGTCCACGAATTTGATGTTTCCGGTTGGCGCTCATTCAGTGGTTGGATTTTATAGGTTGGATTTCCAGTGCTCACTGTCACTGAGACGAAAGATGGAATAAAAGTACGTCAGGATCGTTACCTTGAAACTGGTCCTGCCGAAGAGAAGGATAATCAAACTACCTGGTATGTCCCATATGTTATCTCCACAGCTGGCGCTGTTTACCGAGACGCATAGGACTATCCCTCTCGCAATCTTAGCCGTGGACGAAACAGGGAGACGATCGATCGACAAGACTGCAGTGCTCACCGCCCGTGAGACTACCCTTTCGATTGATACGAGTAAACCATACAAGCTGAATGCGGGGACGCATGGTGTTTGTATGCATGATTGCTCTTTTCTCCTTTGGCCATACTTCTAATGAGCAGACAGACAGAGTCAATTACCCTGAAGAACGGCTCAGTCGCATCGCGCGTGAAGCGGCTCAGGGTGATGCTATCTTCTCCCTCAACGATCGCATAGGGTTAGTTCATGACGCCATGGCACTCGCCAAGTCTGGATACGTCACTGTTAGTAGTGCTCTAAAGGTGGTAGATATATTCAGGAATGAGACCGAGTGTCAGTGTTTCAGTTCTCGAAGCATGTTATTTTACTGACTTGGTTGGTGGATTCCAGTCTTGGTTTGGGACGGTATCGCGGAAAACTTGGCCTTGTTAGTGTCGACGTGGTGGGAAAACGAAGGGATTGTCCGAGGTTTGAATGAGTTCAGAAAGGCAAGCACCAGGATTCTATCGCATCCTATCATCAGATTGTCATTTCATACAGAATCTCTTCAAACCAATCGTGGATAGGCTCGGCTATGTGTATTTGCCATCTGAGCCCGCAGACATTTCACAGCTCCGAACGAAAGCCATCGAACAGGCGGCCGCAGCTGGCGAACAACTGTATGTCATGGTTGATATGCGCCGCGAGCGCACCGTGGGTTAACATCGTGGAAGTGTCGTTGAGACACTTAGGGAAATGTTCAAAGCATACATGGCCACCAAAGATGAATCAAGAATCCCTATTGATTTATTCAGGACAACCGCTATAATCGTGAGTCAACTACTCCATACTAATATGTTCATTGACGAGAACTAAACGTCACAAGGCCGTGAAATACGGGGGCCCGGACGAATATAATTTCGTCAAAGGACTTTACGAAGACCGAACTACGCTACCCTCGGTTGGAATATCTGCGATGCACGTACCATGATCGGTCGTTATCCTATATTTCGTTTCATTGATCTTGACCAGGTATGCGATGTGTGCAAGTAAAAACGAATCGTGTAACAAGGACACTGAGCATTTCATCCTCAACAAAGCCAGAAATCAGGATATCACGTACCTTTTCAGTGGTCAACAGATGAATTATGACACGAGACGAAGATCAGCCAAATTTTTCATGGATAACTTTGAAGCTGTGTGTCCGTACATTTAATTGGTCAGGAATGTGGTCGAGATGGCGTGGCACAGCTCGAGGAACGATTCAAGGGAAACTTTTCCTTCAAAAACGTTATCTCGGTGCGTCAACAGACTGTTTAGCGACATGCTTGCGTCACGATCTATGTGCTGGCAGGCCGCGCTTGGTCACTTGAGCACCGAGGGCGATATCGAAGGGATTAAGAAGTTCTTTGAGGTCTGTGTATCGCACCACTGACATTTGCATCGGCGCTCAAGGAAGATACAGCACAAAAATACTTCGCAATACCACCTCGCGCTTGCGCAAACACTGGACTCATTGCGAGCATCTGCTGCTTGGATCGAGGTAGATTTTCACGGTAGAAGGAGAACCTAGACTGAACTGTGGATTTAGCGTTCGACGACGGATATCTCCGAATGGCTTGCGAAGGGTGATGGGGAGTTGTAGATGCTCCAAGGGAAACCGGCATTCATTGTTGTTTGTACATACATAGGCTGAGACAAGGCTGGCGACGATACGAGGAACGAGGAACATGTAATGAAAAAAAGGACCGTTTACTTGAGCATAGGAAGGACCAACGAGCAATCTTTTTCGGAAAAGAAACGTAACACGTGGATCAGTTGGCAACTTTTCCGAGAGGCGTCTTTGCCATCACGCTGATCACCTCGTACAGGACCTATACCGCGCCCCGAGTCATTTTTCATTTCTGAAACGAAAGAAGAGAGGGTGCAGGACTCACGTCCGCAGCTGCCATGGTGGTCAACTCGGCGTTCGTATCATACGCAGGGGCGACTTCAACAATGTCGGCAGAAACGATGTAAAGACCGTCTAAGCCGCGCAAGATCGTGCGTAATTCGCGTGTCGACCAACCTAGAACATGCATCGATAGTCAGTGGGTGCCGAAGAAGTGCATATGATCGACTCCACGATACGGGCGGGGGGAAAAGGACGTACCCCCAGTCTCTGGCGTACCGGTAGCAGGGGCGAACGCGGGGTCGATCGAGTCGATCTGTTCGAGATGTGTGAGACTAAGTTCTCGCGGGTGAACGGACAAAACGACGAACGTCGATCGAAAGGTATACCGGACGGTCTCCGACGACCTCCCGAATCTTCTTGATGATGCCATCGGTGCCTGTCCACGATTTTTTTTTCGTCGGTCGTTCAGACCATCAGTAGAAAAGTAACCAGAAACTCACCGATCGTATCGATCTCGCGTGCCTCTATCCTCTGGAATCCAGAGGCATCATCATTCGCATAGTCCGCGGGACCCGATAACGTCGTTCGAATCGCACCGTGCTGAAATCAACGGACAAACTAGGATCAAAGCATTCGACGGACACCCAAAGGAGAGAAAAAAGAAAAGGAATGAGAAAAAGGAAACGAGACACTTGCAACGGAGCTGCCATTCTTGATGAGTCCTTCTTGGCTGGCCCAGTAAAAGTAGGTGCCGTGGTTGATGGCAGCCTGATCCGATGGGGCACCTCCAAAGACGGATGGTTTCCATGTATCAAGGTGCGAGTCAAAGTGGATGACGGAGATGGGTCCGTAGGCGGAGTGGATGGACCTACGGCGAGGTCGGGGGCCCTGAGCGTAATAAATTCGAGGGGCAGTTACAACGCTTACCTGAGAAGGGGAAGGACGATCGTATGATCACCGCCAAGCGTGACGATCCTTGGGTGATGTTTACCGTCGGCGGAAATGGGGACAAGCAGCTTGCCCGTCAACGGATCATTTCCGAGGGGAGAGAACGTGGGCCTGTGCAGGAGCTCCTTGTGGCCGTCCTCGATCTGTTGGATAGCAAATTTATTGTCGTAGGGCGTGACGGGAATGTCACCGCAGTCGACGATCTTGAAGCCGGCTCGGAAAGGGTTGACTTCGAGGGGGACGTTGTAGCCTCCGTATAACGTCAAACGGCGTGATCCCGCACGAATACCGGCAGGACCAAAGCGAGCACCGGGGCGGTACGATGTCCCAGTGTCCTGCGATCATCGTATTGTCAAATTGGTTCCATGTACAGGCTAGATCGCTTACAAACGGGGCGCCAATGAAAGCAATATCAAATGCGGCATTTCTGTCTTTACCGAGACATTGCACCCACGGTAACTTCGCAAACGTAGTGATACCGGAGAAAATAGAGTCGGCGGTGACTACAGTCATTCAACTTTGAGGGGGAACCCTTAGGGTAGGACCGTATGACCTCACCTTCATTGTCACCGGGGTAGACCGCCTGATAGGGATACTTGACGTATCCGAGAGGCACTTGTTCACCGTGATCGTGATCATCGCGAGCGATGACGACAGAAGCGAGCACAGCGACCAGGACAGTTAACTGGGTCAGCATCTTGAGCATTCTGATGATCAGAATGTCAGACGAGGGGTGTTCGAGTGAGTGAGGGGAAATGTAAATGTTACAGTTGCGCTGATGTGGGTCTCAACAATGGCGGTTGACGTTCAAATCCAAGATGAGCTGAGCGCAGCTAAATAGGTTTCGCCTTGGGAAAAAAACGTCGTCTCCCCTGCCTCATGCCATTAGATAGTCCGATAAAAGGTCACATTGGATCCACTGTTTTCAGCCTCGAGGCAAGCGGATTGGGAAGGGATGATGGATGGTGTGATCCCGTCGAGAGATAACCCCTTTATCAGCAGGGACCGTGGTCATGCCAGGGGAAACTGCGCGCAAGAGATACTAAACGGGTATACCAGGTCCATCAGCACGATGCACTGTGGCGCCCCGCTTCCGCATCATTCCACGGCGTGCTGTAAGAGAATTGTCAGCAAGATGGCCCATCCCGGGCCAATCGTGCGAGTACAAATCCCGCCTATTCGGGTCTTTACTCCGCGTTATAAGCACAGATAGGCGAAGCGAGATGGAATTCAGCGTCTGTGCCTTTTTTTTCAGTTCTTTTGAGCAAACGATGAACTCGAGCTCGGACGAAACCTCACCACTCCTTCGCCCGGATGCGCAAAACCTGCTACGACAAGCAATCAGCAGCCGTCATGCTTCACCGCCAATCCAGACGGTTCCTGAAGAGGCAGGAACGACCCACCGCTTCGGTCCAAAACTATTGGTCTCCTTGGTCGTCGACTCCATCCCCGGTAACGAGCCATTCCACTATGCCAAGCCTAGTCTAACAAACGGACCCCAAAGTCATCTTGTCATACATCCTACAAAACTCGGTACAGACGACCGCCATCGTAGTGACCGGTCGCCTAGGACCCGAAGAATTATCCGCCGCCGCATTTTCGATGATGCTGGCATTCGTAACTGGCTAGTACTCTCAATGATTCGAGTCGTGCTCGTAGGGTCCCATGATATTTTGTATGTGTGCAGGATGGTGCGTCGCTCTCGGTGGTGGGTCGGCGCTGGACACGCTCGGGTCACAGGCCTTCACGGGCGGCATGCGCAAGACCGATCTGTCCATCCATCTGCAGCGATGCGTCATACTGTTGTGCGCCCTCTTCATCCCCGTTGGCGTGTTGTGGTTCTTCATGGAACCCGTTCTGTTGGCTATCGGAGAGCCCGTCCGTCTCTGCAAAGACGTACAAGATATAATGCGAATACTCATCTTTGCCGCGCCAGGATTTATCGCCTTTGAATCGCTCAAGAAATACCTGCAGTGCCAGGGTAAGTCCATGAGCATTTTAAACGCGCGTCGCCGTCCTCGAACGTCCTCGATAGGCATCATGCGAGCCTCGACCTTGGTCTTGATCGTCGTCTGGCCGATCAATCTTGCTTTGAACGTGGTCTTGGTTCATCATACCCCGCTCGGAATGCTGGGTTGCCCCATCGCATTGTCGATCACCTACTGGCTCGCTTTCACCCTATTGGCCATCGTGACATGGTTGTCACCCACACACAAAGCAAACGGAACATGGGCTGGGTTGCAACCCAGCGCCGTCTTCAATTACAAAAGCTGCCGTGGATTCCTCGGCTTGGCACTCCCGGGCATCCTCATGGTCGGCACGGAATGGTACGTAGATCTCGACATCACGCAGGTCTTTTTTAACACACCAGCGACCTCGACAGGGCAGCGTTTGAGATAGTCGCACTCGCAGCTGGACGGCTGGGCGAGCTTGCTCTGGCAGGACAATCCGTCATCATGACCACAGATCAGAGTGAGTATCTGACACTCGATCGCTGTGGATGGAAACTAACCTTGTTTGCTTTCGAGTCATCGCTACGATACCGTTTGGCTTTGGTAGGTCTTCACTGAGACCACGTTTGAGTTTTATTTGTTGGATTAACCGAACCAGGGGTCGTGGCATCCAATCGCATAGGAAACCTCATAGGGGCAAAAACCACCATCGGCGCTCGCGCGGCAGCCCACGCAAGCGCACTTGTCAGCGTATTGGTTGGCTTCACGATTATGATCATCCTCTTGGCCGCTAGAAACGCAAGTCAATCACCCTCACGAGCTTTGATTTGCGCTGAAATAGATCCTCCAGCAATTCGGGTATCTATACAGCGACGACGAAGATGTCGTGCGCGTGGTCAGTCAAGTCATGCCGCTCGTAGCGTCCTTTCAGGTGGGTTCCTCACACATGAGATGCCTGTACAACACCTAAGCGCGCGTAGATTGCGGATGGATTAGCAAATTCGTGTGGTGGCGTCCTCCGTGGGCAAGGTAGGCAGCATAACCGTAGTCGGCATCCCTGGGTCAGCTGAGACATATGGCAATCAGGCCGTCAGCACCTGGGTGCCTTCTTCAACATCATCGCTTACTATGTATTGGCGCTACCGATCGGGATCACGCTCGCGTTCAGGCAACATCTTGGTCTGCAAGGTCTCTGGATAGGTATTCCTGGTATCATTCGTCATGAGCGATCCCTGACCATCGTCCCACAGGCCAGGTCATTGGACTTTTCACCGTTGGTATCAGCGAATACGGCGTGGTTTGTTTTGGCACCGATTGGAACAAAGAGGTTGAGAAAGGGATCACCAGAAATGCAGAGGAAGCGAAGCAAAGGGCGTTACTGGAGCACCGCCGGCGGATGGAAGGTGAACTCACCAACTAAATCACAACTCTAGATCTACGCGAAAGGAACGAGTTCATGACAGAACTGGGGATGAAAAGGGGAATATATCACAGGCGAAACGCAACAATATGCGATAGATGCTTTGATTTTGAGATGCTTTCTTGCTTATTCAATCGTTCCTGGAATTTAAACAGGAATAGATGTACATAAATAACAATTACCTTTGAACGTCCACATGGTGCTCATGGCTTGACATCGTTAGGGTCAGATCTCGGGCATTCGAGGTGAAAATACTGCAGATAATATATTGACCCTCACAAAAGGCATTATAATTCGTCTTTAGCCGGAGATTCCGTAGGTGCCTTCAAGAAGTCCACCGTCCCATCCACTATCGACCTGAAGTACTTGAATAGTGGCTCATACTTGTTCCCTCCTACACCACGCAGATTGAGCAACCCAACGCGATGAGAACGAACAGGAAAAGACTTACCTTCGTATAGAATGGGAACGTTCGAACCAGCAGGGTACACGATCACCTTTGAGAGCTTGCCCTCTTCCCTCGCAGTGAATCCCAACGACGCCGCAAAATTGCCCTTTGGATCGCTGTGGTGGCCAAAAGCAATCTTCTTGTGATAGTTATTGCCGAGGACCTGCCACAACAACGGAAACTTTTTATCCCTGTTCAATAGGATGACCCGTGGCAAGTCGACATTCTGGCGCGACACGTCAGACCCTCCATGCATGCGTCGGGTGAGGAGCGAGAAGAAACGCGGCGCGGAGAACAGAAAAGGGAAACAGAGACAACGAACAACGGACCTTGTCCAGCCATTCGGGGATATCGCCCTGGTTCGAAAACACCTTGATCTTGTTTGGAACTGAACGCGACGCCCACTTGATCAGGTTGTTTGACGTCCGCTCGCCCGATTCGTACTTTTGTCCTGGGAGCTGACCACCTCGGGGAAACACCTTGACGGTCGGGAAGCCCTGGACCTCCTGCATGCGCGCGCATCAGCGTCGGTGTTGTCTTCATCACACACGTCGAACCACGGCCTGAGGCCCGTCGCTCACCTGAGACGCGCAGAGCTGCTTGTTGGACTCGGCATCACAGTCGATGGCGTAAAAGGGTACCAGGGGACTGAGATTCCCCGCAGCCTTGCTGTATTCTGGAGCCATTTGTTTGCAGTGCTGGTCAAGGATGTGTTAGAGGACGGGGCGGGGACTCGAACGTACAACGACTCACCCCGCACCATGGTGCCACGAACGCGACGACGCTCGTACGCTGTGTGTATGAAACTGGTTCAGTGCATCGGAGATACCAACGAAGATGTGGGTACGTACGTTGTTTTTCATGACTCGTTTGAAGCCCTTCGGATCCAACATCTTCACCTTGGTATCCGGGGGAAAGATCGCTGCTGTTACCAGCATCGGGAGGACGAGCAAAAGCGCGGACAGTGTGTGTAGTATCATGATGGTAGTACAGGGACAACCAAGTTGTAAACTCAGGTTGTCGTGTAGGCTGACGTGGCTCAACTGAAATAGCCCCTGGAGCGACGCGGCGCATTACGCAAAGCGGCCCCGATTAGTTCGAGAGACCAACTTGCGGTTCACTCTACATATCATTTATGATCCGCCGAATCCCAAGACATCGACCACTTCGCAGCGCGAAATAACTATTATAAAGCGTGTTCGTCTCTTTGTCTACATCCACAGCGACACCTGTGGCCTGATTACGCGGGTAGTGTTCGGAGAACCAAATATTTCGGGATTGCTTCACAATTGGGCGCGTATCCTCAAGTGCTCGCGATAGCTCTCCGCCTCGAGATGGGCTTGGAGCGCTTGCGCTTCTTACCCTCTGAGAAGCCGTGGGCAACTTTGTGGTCTCGTCCAAGGACATCGTCTCCCTTGACCGCGTAGATACGCACGATCCAGTTTTCCGAAGTGAACGCTTCCTCTGTGTTCACGAGAATAAATCAGATACTACCGCAACTCCTAACGTGCATTCCACTCACCGAGATAGTCCAGCTTGGGCCCGTTCATAGGCACATTCTGTCCACGTACCCGATCCATGGGTTGCTGTCCACCAAACAGCTGCGCGAAACGGTAATAGGACATTTTGTACATCAGCGACTCTCTCATTGTCGGAGAAGCTTGGTCATCGACGCGATACTCCCCCTGGTTGAAGTAGTTGGGTTCCTGGATCTCATCCGGCCATACACCCTGTGCGATACGAACCATCCAAAGGAATTTGTTCAAATCGTCTCCAGAATAGCCAATGAGTCCACCAAAGATGATGAGCACATAGCTAACGTCGTGTTTGCGAAGAATGGGATAGGCCACCTCCTCGGGAGAGGACATGGCTTTGCCGACAGTTGCGATGTGAGCTAAAAAAACGATGTCAGGTAAAACCTCTCTTGGAGGGTGACTGGTTTGACTCACTGTTGTTCCAAGTGTTGTTATCGACCAACGTCGGACGATCTGCCATGCCAGCAATTTGGTATCCGTAATCCCACCAGCTCATCACAACAGCATCCTCGGCCGTGTTCTGTCTCAACCAGTAATACGCTTCTCTGAAATCATCGATAATTTGTTGACTTCCGTCCGGTGCACTTGAGGCCAGAACAACAGAGGGAGACGAATATGCATTCGAAGTCACCCATGTGCAGTGCACGACGAAGAACAGGAGCAGTCCAATGGTATTGAGGAGGACCGTAAGACGCGTGTCGAGACCAAATATACCCTTGGATGACTTGGAGTCGGACTCGTCACCGTGAACGGCAGCGGCAGCAGAGGAAGCAACTCCAGAAACGAGCTCGCCAAGAGCACCTCCTGGTACGGCGGATGCCTCCTTTTCCTTGTTCTTCTTTGCCTTTTTGGGAGTGGCAGCCGCAGAGGTAGCGGTCGAAGATGTACCAAGAGATGCGCCACTAGAACCTTTTGTGGCAGTCGCTTGCGTTGATGATTTGTCCAGTTGCGCGACGTCCGGTTCGCTGGGGTCAAGATACGTGTCAAGGAGGGACGACAACGCAATTGCAGCTGCCACACAGACGACGGGTGTCAGGGCTAGCATAAGACGGACCATGACACCAGCAAAGTAACTGGCCAACACAGCGTAGATGATCACGAATATGTGCTCGTCACGGAGCGAACGGAAACACAGCACGACGCCAGCCGGGAATAGGAAGATGAGAAAATGAAGATCCATAAAGAATGAGGGCCATGCTGTGGGCTGATGTTCGGAAACTGAGGCAATGATGGGAATGTACCTGCAAGGTTTCACATGTGAGATGGAATTCTGTAATGAAGAGCGGGATGTACAAACTTCTTAGCATAGCCGGTGTCCCATAATGAATAAAACCGACCAGTCCAAGGTGCAATCCAGCCCTTGTATGTGAGTGCGACGATAGCAAAGAACCCAAGAATTCCAGTGGCTACCACACTCGCAAACAAGAGTTCCTGGAATTGTTTTGAGGAGATGTGAGAACGAACGAGCTGTACGAAGGCGACGATTTGCAAAAGTCCGAACACACCTGGGGTGAATAGTGAGCAAAAGCAAGGGAATGAATGAGATACAGAAGGTTACCCAAGGCGGCCATGTGTTCACTTGTCCGGACAGGCTGGAAACCAACAAACGGAACCTGCATGCTTGCGAGTGTACCGATAGAGTACCAAGTGGAATATGCAACGTAGAGTCGGCTTGAGTATCGACCCATGAGAAGGAGAACGAGGGCGTGCAGAGGAATCATGTTAGTGATGAACACATATCCACCTGCAAGGATCTCACATCAATCTTGCTCGCGGGAAGTGAGAAGAATGGATACGAACCCCATGCGGCGACCATGTAGAAATAAAAGACGGCAGCAATGGCACCAAAAAATGCGCTACCCTGTTTGAGTGCTTTGATCCAACTGAAGAACGTGAACATGAGGAGGAAGATGGCGATGGCCTCATTGTCGTACGATCCGGCGACGGAACGGGATATGTAACCCGGCACGATACCAATGAAAGCTGCAGCCAACAAACCAGCGCTGTCATCCTTCATTTCTCTTGTGAACCTACGTATGGTTATCAGTGATCCCGTTGGCAAAGGAAGGCAAGAAATGCATACATATAGGTAGCCCATGCAGTCAGAGCGCTGAAACCTGGGGCTAAGAGGACACAAACGTTACGAATGTCGACAGGAAGGTTCAAAGCATGAAGGATATTGTATATGACGCCACTTGTGGCCATGAGACCAGGATAGATGGTACCGCCGACGACGCGACCAAGGGGGTACCATGCTGTGGGATCAAACCAGTTCCAAAATGCCTACGGAGGAAAATGAGCGCCTTTAACCCAATGGACGAAGAGCTGCCCTACATCAAAACCTTTTGAAGCTAGAACTCTAGTCGCGCGGCTGTGACACGTTAGAGTGAGTTTCTGTCGCGAAAACGACGTGAGGACACGCACTAGTTGAACCATGGATCGCTGGGAACAGAAAAGCAAAGTGAGCGAGAGGCAAGCCATGGGAAAGGAGGACAGACAATTCGTGAATGATACTCTCGAAATTTACGACAGCAAAGAGACGTGAAGCGATTGCAGCACCCGATATGAGGCCAAGGGCTATGATGCGGAGAAGAGAGGCAGTGTTTGACACGACTACTGGGGAGAGATTCTGAGGGAGCGGGTAGGCGGCCGGCATGGCCGCTGCTGTCGATGACAAGGTAATAGTCGACTAGTGCGACTGCGCAAATTGGATGTGCAAATCGACGTGGTCCAACTGCTTATGTCAATAATCGACCCCCCTCATAGGGGTGTACTCGAGACAGGGGCTAAGAACGAGCCTGGTAGTCGGACTTAGACTCACACAGATACCTGGGCTTCCCATATGCCCAGATGACTGAACCGAGAGGGGGCCGGCAACGTTGCACAGCTCCTCAATGTGTTTCGAGCACGCTTTCACCTTGCTTACCGGTGAAGAGCCGACGCTATCGTCGAAAGTTTCGAGTCGTGCACGAAACGTCCGGATCTGCTCGAGGCTGTGAGGACTGTGCAGCGCGATATCATGGGGCGTTTCTCGGCTCGCGTCCCAAATCAGGCTAATGGCAGCAACATGTGTACCTTGTGTGACGTGCTGAAGCCTCGAGGCCGACCGCTCGTGCCTTCGTCATGTATCTGCGCAGCCACCCCATATAAGACGGCGTTGATCACCGCACCCACGACTGCCCAATACCCCTACCAGCCCAGACTCCCCGACGATAATCCACCCTTCTCCTTGTCACTTCACATTCGTATACCGATACCCGTTGTTCCCTTAAATACCCAGGATCTCTTCGCTCTCCCATTCTGTACTGATTCATTGACACCCCCGTCTGTCGACAATGCTGCCCATTTCGGAGGTTCATTTCGCTTTCTGCGGTATTGCTACCGTCGCAGCGACTCTCAGCTATGCCTGCGCTCGACGAGCTGTTCTCTCCCTTGCTTCCCCGAACGAGCCTTCCACAGCGTGAGTCACCGACAGTCAACCTCCCTCAAAACCAATAACGTACAGCGGCCGATAGCGATGTCGAGGCCCGCTCTTCCGAAGAACGATCCCTCAAGCGCAAACTCGATGACTCTGATGAGCACGATACTGATGCAGAAGAGCAATCACGTCCGATGAAACGAAACAGGACTCCACCCGTCGAACTACATGAATCAGACGAGGACGTACGTACTCTGCCCATTGTCTCACATCCCTTCGGTCCATGTGTTCACTTACTTATCAAGATAAAGTTTGACCAGGAATGGGAAGTCGTCGTGGCCCCACCCCCTTATGAACAGATTACTGGGCTTCGACAGCCAGAATTCGAGCCTGTGCAAGATAAGAGCACTCCTCCCCAAGTGGATTCTCACGCTATCGAACAGGATGATACGCCCGTTCGAGAGGTAGAGCTACCTTCCAGTAACCGAAACTCGTGTCTGATAGACCTCTCCAGCCTACTCCATCAGCAACTTCATCACAGCCGGAAGAGAAAGGGGTAGAAGCAGCGCGTTGCCCCACCCCACAACCACCCCAAGTTAACTTATCGCCTAATGAGCCTGACACTCCACCAGCACGTCCGACAACCCCGCCAAAGCCTACTGTTCCAGCCAAAATTGATCCCGTCAATGCCTTTTCCGCATTCTCTGGTTCCAGCTCACCATTTTCTTCGTACTCGAATGCCTCGGGAGTCTCGCCCTTTACACCCCCTGGCCGGGTTGTTAAGACTGCTCCCGCATGGAGGCGTGGCAACGAGAGTGAATCTGGCGCGTTCGGTCGGGCAAGTTCCGCGAATGCCCTCGCGCTATCACCGAATGACGCGGTCGCATCCACGATGACCAAATCCCCCGCTCCATCTCAGGGCAAAAGTGTTCTCGGGGAGATGAAGTCCCTCGTCAAATCTTCTAATTGTAAGCTGTTTGCGCGGTGGCTGCTTGGCGGTATGTGCTGAAGCTGTGCTTAGGTTTAACGGGCGAAGAAGACGAAACTGTCGAGGCCGAGCTCAAAGGTGTAAAACTCTTCGTTAAGCGCGGGCGCAAAGAGTTCACCGACGGCATGTATGGGCATATCAAAATTCTCACACAAAAGTCTACGCCGCGAAACACGGGCGACGAGGACCCACTGGGGACCCAGGCTGAAACCAAATCTCGGGCCCGTCTACGTGAGTCACCCCCTCCCCGAACCCTCCGCTACCGATCGTTGAATGCTGCCTCACCTTTCCTGTGACATCGCCTTTTACTTGCGCACTTCACAATAAATCGTTTGTCACGCGCAGTCTTCCGCCGTGATCCGTTGGGACAGGTATCAATGAACATTGGACTGCACCCAACGGTACGGTGCCACTTTGATACAGCAGAGAACATCCTGCGCGTAATTTTGATGCAACAGGTGGCGACGGACAGGAAAGATTCCACAGAAGACGTCGTCATCTATGCCTTGAAGGTCAGTCAACACAGCACTTGCTCCTACGTAGAATTTCTTAGCACCCACGCGTTGCCTTGCCCACATAGTCTGGCCGTGCTCAGAAAGCAGACTTTCAGTCATTTGCCGAGATGCTGTGCGATCATGAAGCACTCCAGTCTAGAGTGGTCGTGGGCCCTGCGGGCGCCGCCAGTACTACTGGTGTTACCACAGCTTCATGATGTAGGGTTGTGAATTCCTTTCTCCTTGCAGGAAAAAGGTCCGCTCTGATGGCACTCCCCACCGCCGATCAGGAGTTGGGACGCAGGTCGTTCTGATGCCTGTGGGGTGGGGAATTAGGTGTTACGCGCGGTTGTGCGTTTACGTCCTGGAGTCATACGTGTGAGTGATGTGACTTGGGGTGTGCCCGCCATTGGATGGTTCGGTACGATATGTAATAGCGATGGGACGA
Source organism: Hortiboletus flavorubellus (assembly GCA_038093115.1). NCBI lineage: Eukaryota > Fungi > Basidiomycota > Agaricomycetes > Boletales > Boletaceae > Hortiboletus > Hortiboletus flavorubellus. Next base: position 22,740 of record JBBPRR010000182.1, read on the forward strand.
TTGCGTGTACCACGAGGAATGTATGGAAAATGAGTAGGTGAATGTAGTAACCAATTTTCGGAGGGAGCTCCATGGAAAGGTAGACGTGAATTGTGGTAGGGTAGTACTACGGACCGTTGGGGTAGATTACCAATGATGGCGCTGATCCGAGTCGGAATCTGCATGCAGGTGATTGCGGATTGGAGGGCGGAACATGGCCCCAATCACATAAGTCCCACTCCTGATCTTTTCGTCACCACTCCCATTCCTCCGAGGATTCGGCAAACGAGTCTGAAACTCGATCTAAGCGCGACCGCGTTCCTGTTCTTCATCCCCACTACAGACGTAGGATTACACTGATCTCTAGGTATTACGTTTCGTCCTCCCACAGTTTCGAATTCGTCCACCTCTTCCCCCTCGGAATACTCCCGCCATGCCAGTGACTTGTAGTATCGGCCTCCTCGACGAAAGCAAGTGTTGCGGAATAGGAGAGAACCGCTGAGCATCAATGAGTGAGTCGACGATAATGACACACACGAGCTCAAACTATTTCGTTACCAGCAAAAAGCGTTTTGTGGATCCGTGTGCGTCGGAGGGGATTTCCATTCTTGTCACTTCACAAACACTTGTCAACAGTCAAAATTTCCAAATTTGGTACTTGTGACCCGATGGCCGCTTCTTGAACGTGTTCGGCCGTGTCGCGTCTGCTCAACGTTCCCCCTGTGTTTGGTTCATGCTCCCCTTTAGCCACTCAGCATGACTCGCGGGTTCAAGTCGCCTGGGTATCAAGCCCCACTTCCCAAGGTTTCCTTCGTGTTAGTTCAAGGCGACGATTCTGCGCAACTCGCTGGCGTGCACGACCAACAAGCAAGGTCATATGGATGTGCGTTTTCGACGCTGCTTTGCTGGGACCGCTTCGTTGATACTTTGGACAAGACAATGACTTTTCCGAGTTTCAGAAACCTGACCATTATATTCGGTATATTGGTGGGTGTGGCCTCCTGTCGGGTCCACCGTTTTTTGATCTCCAGCAGAGCCCTTGGAGAAGGATCTAGCCATTCAGGTCGAGTATGATATGGATGAACAAGGTTCGATTGACGTTGTCTACCGCGTGTTGGCCTGTTCACTAACACGAAGCTGGTGTGCAGACCAGGAGTGGTTGGATGCAATCAACGTCGAGCGAAAGAAAGACCAGATCAACCCAGTCACGTACGAAACGTTTGAAATCATCATGGATCGCTTAGAGAAGGAGTATTTCGACTTGGTACGTCGTGTATCTTGTGAAATCGCATCATCCATCTCACGAAAACCAGACCAAGAACATTCCCAAGTCGGACTATGCCATGCCTTCGGAGGATTCGACTTGTGCTATATGCGATGACTCGGAGGGAGAGAATAGCAATGCGATCGTGTTCTGTGATGGATGTAACCTTGCCGTACATCAAGGTGTGTATGTAAGCCCCACGCTCTGCAGAGTGTTCTCAAAGTTTAAGATTGTTATGGCGTTCCTTACATACCTGAGGGACAGTGGCTTTGCCGAAAGTGTACCGTGTCTCCCGAGAACCCAGTGGTGAGCGTGTTCAAGTTCTCAATAAATACCCTTTAAAACCGCCTGTATAACTTCGTCAGTCATGTATATTTTGCCCGAACGAAGGCGGCGCATTCAAACAGACGACCCTCGGCGACTGGGCTCATTTGTTATGTGCAATATGGATTCCGGAGACCAGAGTAGCGAACGAGGTGTTCATGGAGCCCATCACAGGCTCTGACAAAATTCCAAAACAACGGTGGAAGCTAGTGAGCATGTCAATCTTGGCTATGCGCAAGTGCGAGGTCATAAATTAACGTTTCTTTTAGAAATGCTCGGTATGCGGCGTTCGGGAAGGAGCCTGCATTCAATGCACCAAGACATCGTGTTTTCTTGCCTTCCACACCACCTGTGCAAGGAAGGAGAAGCTTCTGATGCCCATGAAAAGCACACAAGGCTCGGAGCCTGTCACACTTACCTGTTATTGCGAAAAACACCTTCCAGTATGAGACATGTGCACAATTTGCTTCAGTCTATTCACGAATTAGTACAGAAAGAACAGGCGGAGGCACGTCTTAAGGCTCTCGCACTCGACAGCGTTATCTCTAGTCCAAGCTCCAAGCTGTCTAAATCTGCCAGGGCATACGCAAAGACGTACAAGACTGGACCTCCCCTTGTTCCTCAAATCATCGTTGATCGCATTATCAACTACATCACCAAGATCAACGTACGCAAGAAACCTGAATTCGTTCACATGGCCTGTAAGTACTGGAGTTTGAAGCGTGAAGCAAGGCGGGGTGCACCGTTGTTGAAGAGACTGCACCTTGAGCCATGGACTGCTTCGAATGCTGGCAAGTTGCTGAGCGAGGAGGAAAAGACGTTGAAACTCGAGGTACGCGATGTCTCGGGACCGTCGTTGCGTGACTGAGCCATGTTCAGCACCTAAAGCACATCAGAAGAGATCTTGACATGCTTCATGAACTAGCCTTACTCTCTCGCAAACGAGAGAGCCGGAAGCTCGCGCAAGCTGAGGCCATACAAAAGGTGCTGGATACCGCTCTCTTCCCTCATCTGGCGCCTATGCGCCTTGCTTTTGAGAAGGTTCTCGCGTAAGTGACGGGAAGTATCGGCGTGGGCAAGTCACTCACGGATTGATAGTCTCGACCGAAACGGTCTCTTCAAGCATCCGGTATCCAGAACTGAAGTTCCCGACTACTACGAGGTTGTCAAGAACCCCATGACTTGGGACGCCATCGATGTAAAACTAGACCGACACGAATACTGGGATTTCGAGAGTTTCAAGGCGAGTGATTAAGACAGAACCTTGTTTCTGGGTGATTGATCCGTAACTCCATCGTCTCTAGGGTGATGTCGAGCTCGTGCTGTCCAATGCGATCCTGTACAACAAACCCGGGACAGCGTTTTACAAGACTGCTCAGCGAATGCAGACCACCGTTCAACGCATCTTTGAAGAGTTGGTCTCGTTACGACACCAACAACATCCACAACCAGATGACGCCCAGGGTTCTATCGGTGACTTTGAATTGCCCTTGGACGCACTGCGGCTCCTCGTTTCCCAAGAACAGATACAAGACGCCGTCAACCTCATCCTTGAGACCGACCCGCTCACTTCTCTATTCGATTATGAGCTAGGACGGATCAAACCCCCTCCGCCGCCACCTCCTCCAAAGCCAAAACCAAGCAAAAAGAAGGGTACGAAAGTTTCCAAAGCTGTTGAACCCAGCGCTCTCGACGCTGCACCTGGATTCCGTGCTCCCCGTACTCGGCGTGCACTCGCTGCCGCTGCCGCTTTCGAGGCAGAAGCTGCAGGCAGTGTTGTTGAGGAGGTTCAGGAAGTGCAGGAAGCAGGTGCTGGAGATGCGACCAAGAAGCCTACCAAGTTGCGAACGCCGGGTCAACCAGAGCTGGTCGAAGATGTGGACAGTCAGGGTTCGTTCAAGATGTTCGATGCTGGTTGGATCCTCCCTACAGGGCAGAAACGAGGGGGAAGGCAAGCTGTGGAGCGGCCGCTGCTGCCTCCCCCAAAGAAGCGAATGCGAACAGGTGCGTGTCGAGGGAATCTCCCGTTTGTTACTTGCTTAGCGTCCGCTTTAGACGAGCGCGGGACGTCGAAGCTTTCGACGATCAGTACAACTGCATCAGAGAACCAGACTATACGTGTGGTGGTTCCTCCCGGGGAAGTTGCTGGACCATCGGGTCTGACTGCAGAAGAAAAAGCAGGGGTGGATATTCCGATGGATGTCGAACAACAGCGAGAAGAGAGGCTTCCCACCGCCCTTCCCATCCCTGCCCTCGAACCCATTCCCAAACCTATCTCCGAACCGGTCCCCGAAACCGTCCCCGTTCCCGAAGCTGTTCCCGTACCTATCGCTGAACTGGTCCCCGAAACTGTCTCTGTTCCGGAAACCGTCCCTATCCCTGTTTCTGTCCCCGAACTTGTCTTTGAACCCGAGCCCGAGCCAGCGCCGGAAGTCCACGAAGAGGTACAATCTGAATTGGAAGCGCGCATCGCTGCAATTCCAAGAGATCGATATACGAACATTTTCGCGATGGGTGGCAGGATCATCATCGAAGAGCTGGATACACCGGCCACGCGCCGGGAAAAGGCCTCACGCCGGAAGGCAGAGAAGAAGAAGGCGGCAGCGGCAGCTACTGCTGCTGCGCATTCGCAGGCTCAACATTCACGTGATAAGGGTAACGGCCATGAGTCCGACTTGTCCTCTCTTAGCGACCTCGAGAGTGAAGACGGCGGACGCGAGGTAGGTCCCAAGGAACGACAACCTGTGGAGATCCTTCCGCCCGCTCCACCTATCCCCGGTCCTTCCACAGCACCACAGCCTGCTGAGCCAGGTGTGGTTATTCTTCCAGAGGGTAAAACCCTGGAAGGAGGAACACTCGGTGGGTATCATCATGTTATGGATCAGCGTGGTGTATCTCGCTGACAAATTCTTTCCTTTAGTCTGGGCTAAAGCAAGTTCGTCCAACCCCTTTCCAACACTACACAAACACTGACGCTTTTATCAGATACTTACCCGTGGTGGCCCGCGGTCGTCTATGAGCCAGACGACGAACGTATTCCTCCTGCAGTGAAGAAACAACGTGACGTGGGACGTAGAATCGGCGATGGTCCTGTGCACTTGATTCAGTTCTTTGACAAGGCGTCACAATGGTACGCGTCGTGGTTTGCCCACCGATGACCCGATCTCAACTATCACGCTGAATAGGCAATGGATGGGAGCGAGTCGGCTCCTACTCCTCGGCGAAGACAACGGTGAGTGGCGCGTCTGAACATCGTGGTATGAATCCGGTCATTCTCACCCCTATGGCCAGCTCTGGACGCCGAAATGGTGGCTGCGACCTCACGTCGACAACGTTGGAAGACGGCGAGCATTCGAAAGGACTGCCGAGATGCCTATGCGTGCGTGACCTCGTTTGCTTTCTCTCCCGACTCGTCGCCGCTAACGGCCGTTCATCTCCCTAGACGGGCGATTGCAGAAATGGAGACGGAGGCTGATATGGTTGTTGAACCTGATGTGATCGCAACGGGGGGGGAAGGAATAGTGGCAGAGCACGGGGCTATTGCGACGGACGCAGAAGTGGGGCTGGGAAATGCGGCTGGAGAACCCCAGTCAGACGCGATGGAAACGGCGGATCCGAGTACAACTGCTGAGGGTGGTGGTGGTGGTGGTACAGAACTTGCGGCTCCAGCGGGATGATCCCAGATCTTTAGTGTATTTTACGATGACAAGTAGCTACAAGTTCAATATCATACATAACACATCGCGCTGCAGCACATACGGAACAGCTCATTTACCTCCTCGTCACCGACTCTTGCTTTCATAGTCTACCTTGCTCGGAAGAAACTCGACTCCTTTCTGATGCGGCATCGCGCGAAGAGCGGCCCGTCCGAGCCGCATCACACTGCTCCCTGTCCTTTACCCTGGCCCGATTCCCAACTCACATCCGACGACAGCTTGGCATCTTTTTCCGTCGCTACCTCCCTGATATCACACATGAGGTCCGGTTGGACCTCTAGTTCCCGAAGGTTGAGCACGAGGCGTTGACCCATGACGTTCAGAAAGGGCGTCGAAACACTGCAGCGTTCATACATCAGCATCGGAAAACAGAAGAAGAAGAAAAAAAAAGGGGGGGGATGCTCACAACAACTGAAGGATGTCTCTCGGATCCTTTTTTTTTTTTTTGAGTGGTGGGGAAGGGGGGGCGAAGTAGCATCAGTCATTGGTCGACGGGAGCATCGATCGACTTAATCGATGGGGCGTGATGTTGCTTACCGTGTTGAGAGCGGTCCTGTAATCGTGTTCTCGTGTGAAAAACGAAATGTTGGGATGATGGATGCAAGACGACGTACCAGCTTGCCATGCAAAGCAGGGAATTGAGCAAGGTTGCCTGCATGACCATGCGCGCGCGCGCGTTAGAGGTGACCAAGATCGACGGGGGCGAGAGAGAGAATGCTTACGAAATAGAATAAAACAGCTGCAAGGTCGGTCCGTTCAGGAATAGGCAAGGCGAGATAACACGGAGCGCAACGTGCTCACCATTGCGTACGAGAGGACGGATCAATGGTGAAGGACGGACAGTGCCACGGCTTCCCTTGGTCGTCCGATAAAGACTTAAAAATAGGGCTGCCAGCATGAAGCTATCGAGACCGAGTCTGTTCTGCGAATGAGAGGCGGGCCGTGTCGTGTCTACCGGGGATGCACGCACGGTATGAACAAGGTGTGCCACTGAAGAAACCAGCGTTGAAGTAGCTTTTCGGCATGGATTGGACGAAAGAGAAACTCACCATGTCGGCTACAAAGTGCAAGAATGAGATCAAGAAAATAGGATAGAATAGGCGACACACGAGGAACAGGTGTCCAGCATATACCAGTTTCATTTACAAACGGAAAATCCAACGCTAGAAAAAATTGTGGTGCACCAATAGAAGATTCAAGATTTACACTCACGGAGTGCCTGATTGAACATGTAGACTGTTGCCGCAAGGATGCCGACAGCGTAAATGACGTATAGTAAATTCAACATCACTGTAACTCTGCGTCTGCAATCCAAGATTGCACAAACGCGCAGCACGACCAAAACTATGCTTGACCGTCAGAAAATAGACGCGTTGGGTTGTGGATAGTGTACTCACGGCGGATCAATTCGCCAGTCAAGATCACAAAGAATGGGACGAATAGTTGAAAGGCCGTGCAAAACTGGTGTGCAATTGAGCTTGACAAGTGACGCGGAAGCACGCAGGAAGACACACTTTTTGGGAGCCGTGGCTCAGATGGCCCGTTTCCTCCAGCACTATGAACGTCTGTCCGATCAGATTCCCATACCGGCTGATCAGAAAGAGTATTTTGACGACTGTCCAAGGGTCACCCCAGATATACGCTACCTGTTGACGAAGCGTCTCGAGTGAACTAGTTCGTGGTCATACCATCAAACGTACCTCGAGCGAAAGGGTAAGGAAATAATCATAAATAAGGAAAGTGTACCCTGCAAAGGCGAATGACCTTCATATGCGCGGATCAATGAATGGAGTGATGGCGCTATGTACATAAATTCTCACTTGCGAATGAACAACTGTTCCAAGAATTTTGGTGGTACGGACTCCATGGTGCGGAGGGTTGAACAGCGGGGATCGATGGAACGAAAAATGCATAACGGCGCGGATCTAATATCGAGAAATTGTTGCTCAGGGGGGTGTCAATTACAGTATCGATCACTGCTTAAAAAAAAAAAAGAAGCAAGAAAAAAAAACTTGGCACCAAACTCGGAGTCCCCGCTGTCCGACAAGCCTGTTCGTTGGGAAATATATAGTGCAGGGATAGTGGTCAAGTTCCGTTCTCATCGGCGATGATGTCGCAGATGCGGCCAAAGTAAATCGGCCCCGGTGATCTAGTGCCAGGCCCGGATCTGCAACGCTATCACTTGATGACCTTACTAACTTACTGGCTTTGACCGGCACCATTTCCAGAGCAACACGGTTGAATTTCAAGTTGGTCCTGCAAATAACAAATAATGGCGTCAAACAGGAGTCAGGAGAATCATAACACGCGCACCTAGTTTGATGTTGGAGTAGCCCCTCGCAGAGGGTCAGTGAGAGCGAGTGGCGATGCACAAACTGACACTGTGGGTCAGAGCAGCTAGAGTGATACGGTGTGTCGTAGAGTCACATCAGCAAGCAGCAGAGCCTGGGCTCCAGCCAGTTGTCCCTCGGCCGACTCCAATGTCTACTACTGCGAAGAACTCGCTGTACTCCTTCTCTTTTCCTCGCATGACAACGTATGGATCAAAGGTCATATGATCTGTGAAGATTATCCTTCAGGATGTTTTCAAGTTGGAATATGCATGAAATAAGAATTTTTCTGAACATATCCGCAAACCAGACGAGCGACGTTATCGCTTGAGGTCTCTCCGACAGCCTATGTAGTGATTTTAAAACCCTCTCATTGGCTGGTGAGCTCTAAGCGACCCAAAAAAAGTGCATTTAGGTTATGCCAGCCGCGTACCTTCCACAAAATGTGCTGTTTTGTGGCGTTCCAAGTTGCTGATAAGTTCGGTCTGGAGATATTGCGCAGTGACACCGGAACTAGCCGGTGTGAATTTTTTTTTGCTATCCACAGACGGACTCGATGGAACGACACTCACATGCCTTGCAGTGATTTCTTGCTGATGCGAGTCGACGAACAAATACCGCATCCCTGTAGACAAGCATAATATCCGCGAAAAACAGCACTGTGCAATTCAGAAGTTCCATTGTACATACTCGTGCCGACTTAATTACTGAGTAAACGGCCATCGTGCCAGTGGGACCAGTTCGACTCGCCGGATCGCGGAGTAAACCGGTGACGTTCCTACATTCAAGCACTAGCCACGGGACATTTTTCCTTGCCCGCAAGGGCCCATTCCTCCAGATCATTATAGCCATGACCCCTAAGTTACATTAAAAGTCGCTCATACACACAACACCCCCTCCATCACGGAGGTTCGTGGTCCAGGCCCAAGACGAAGCCGAAGATCGTCACGGCCACATTGATCCATCATCCCAAGGTGCGTATAAAAACGTTTGCCCGCAGAATTGGACTGGGCGACTTGCGCTCGAACAAGAACGGCAGTCCTGCTCGCTTGATCGGGCACGTAATCAGACGGCATGGAGTGGTACGGTTGTGCAGCACCAGCGCGTGACGCTTCCAGACGTCGGACGACGCCGTGCACCAGCGATTGCCCAATGCCTTTGCGTTGATAGGGAGGCAGGACGCCAAGCGTGAGAAGAGTCATGTGTGACTGGGGGATGTCGGAGGGCGATTCGGAGCATACCCGATCGGAATGAGTATCCCCGATGTATCCCGCTGAGCTCGGATGCGAGTCAATGGCTGCTGAAGCGAAGCCAACGACAGCGTCACGGTCTGTCGCGACTAAGCAGAGCTGTCGCGGGTTGATAAGAAGTTGGACGAAGAATGCAGTCGGATAGGAGATAGGGAGGAGACTGCGCTGGACGTAATGGTGAGACGGAAAACATTGTATGTACGGAGAAAACAGGTTCTTACATGCAGCGCACGAACATGGGGGAGATCGGATGCTTTCATGGTGCGTAGAGCGACATCTTCGAGGGGAGATGTTGGCAGCGTGAGACGCTCGCGACGGCAGGGGCTCATGGCAGAGGTACTGGTGAAGAATAAATGAAGAATAGGCAAGATAAGAGCGACCTGATGACGGCAGGCAGAGTGCTTCCCGAGTCGGGACAATTCGGATGGGGAGGCTCAAGACCACAGCACGAGCACGGACATGCACCTCCGAAGCGAGCGCTTTACTCACCAGGGCCTCGCATGTGGCAGGGAGGCGATCACGAGAATCACATGTTTATTCTGTGGCATCCGTCGTCGGTCAGAGCCTCAGTGAGCAACCTGCTTGCCTCTGGACCGAGCCTGTGCTTGTAACCATTTCAAGGGGAACCTTGTTCACGTCGAGTCCAATCGCCACTCCTTCGACCCGTGAGATATCTGGTGTATGCACTGGTCTAGGATGTTGTGTGGCGATAGATGTGGAAAGGAGATCGCACCGGGACTGATGGCTAATCCCACGCTCGCGGGAGAAAGGCGCAAACCCATCTCACGATCTCGGAATGTTCCTACTTCTCCTCTCCGCCCATAATGGCAGGCCCTCCATGGAACTTCACTGGTGCAATGCCCTGGAGCCCTCTCGTGTATTATATCTGCCGATAACTCTCCGCATCCAGCATCAGTACACTGCACGACAAAAGCCTATCTCGCCTACATCTGAACCATTCCCACCGTTGCGCAAATCCAAGCACATTCCCTTCATACGTGACCACCTGATAGCGATACCGTTGTGCACATCGGGCCCAGGTGTAATGGGGACGGCGCCGGACCTCCACAACCAGACGTTCACGTGTCGCCGAGAATCGCTTGCATCTCCCAGATAGGTAAGTATAGGCACTTCCTGGGGAAAGCTGGTACTCTAGTACATCCAATATGAGTACTCACTGCACTACAGAAGCTTATTTTTTCTTCCATGGGTGTACTCGGGTTTGCAGCTGTAGGATCGCCGCACTGAATCATCTCCACTGTTGCGCAGAACCCGATAGCACGGAGCTTCACATAATGCACCTTCCTTACACATGACGACCTGATAGCGGCACCGCGGTGCATACTAAGGTGCGATGATTCACCCGCTCCTGCGCGTAATTTGCACGACCCTGGAGGGGTGTCTGACAAGCGCAGCAAACAAGACCACAGCTCAGGTCCATCGATAATGTCGAACGATTCTCATTTTTCGACATTACCAATCGGTGCTCCAAGTCGCGCGCGTGGCACGATTTTTTTTGGACGACCAACACGGTTTCCCAACATCTCCTTCGCGATCACTCACAATGACCGAAATCCCTTTCACAATCTCCGTTTCTGACCGCAAACTCGAACTCCTCCGCAGCAAACTTGAACTTGCTACGCTCCCCGACGAGCTCGAGGACGCTGATTGGAAGTACGGTGTTCATCTGGCTGACATCAAGAGACTCGTGGAGCGGTGGAAGAGCGGGTACGACTGACGAAAGCATGAAAAGGACCTCAACGATGAGTTGCCAATGTTCACGAGAGATATCGACGTGGATGATTTTGGGGCGCTCAACATCCACTACGTGCACAAGAAGAGTGCCGTGACGAACGCGATTCCCTTGCTCTATTGCCATGGTTGTATGTGTGATCTGTTGGCCGATGTCTGAAGATCCTCAACGGAGCGCCCAGGGCCGGGATCTTTCCTTGAGGTCAGAAAGTTATTGCCTCTATTGACTGCTTCGTCCCCCGACCATCCCAGCTTCCATGTGGTGGCGTTCGGTTTACCTGGGTATGGTTTTTCTGAGGCTCCTCGGAAGCAAGGCTTTACGATCAAACATTACGCTGAGGTATGTTTCCATCTTTCCGCCATAGGCTTTACCACCCAGTCACACGAGTAGGTTGCACATAGATTGATGTTGTCATTGGGGTACAACGAATATGGTAAGCTCGTGTCATCAACGGTCTTCCAGCGGTGGATTGATCGTATTTTTGTAGTCACACAGGGCGGAGACACGGGATATCTTGTACGTCCGCATGATGACATCGTTCGTGGTGCAGTATCCAACTGTTTCAGGTCACGCGCCACATGGCTATGGTATATGGCGGAAAATATGACAAGGCCTGGCACACAAATACGCTAATGTGACTTCTTTGCATCGTTTATTAGCAATGACTCAAGAATACCCCAGTGGCCAACCTCCGTCTCCCTTGAGGGAACCATTGTCGTTCCTCGCATTCTTGTTTACACCATGGACTACGAAAGAGAAAGAGGGTCTGGCACGTACACAATGGTTCTTAAACCAAGGCAGCGGTTATCTTGCAGAACACAGCACCCAGCCCCAAACCCTAGGTTATTCGTTGGCAGACAGCCCCGTGGGGCTGCTCGCTTGGATCTACGAAAAACCGCACAACTGGACAGACAGCTACCCTTGGGAAGACGATGAAAGTGAGCTATGTAGTATAGCCCATGCTCAGTCACATGTACTGACCTATAGCAGTTCTGACTTGGATATCCATCTATTGGTTCTCGCGCGCTGGCTCAACTGCCTCCCTCAGGATTTACTTCGAGGTCTTCAAGGGTGAATCGACTTCATCGATACCACCCGAATACCCGGGGATTCCGATGGCCGTCTCGTTCTTTTCCAAAGAAATCATGGTTTTCCCAGAGGCGTAAGTTCTTTGGCGAACGCTTTGATCCAATCGGACATCTGATTATATACCTACGTGTTTTCCTTGCAGTTGGATTCGGCGAGGCAATCGGATCGTAGCCGAATTTGAGCACGACAGTGGGGGACACTTTCCGGCGTATGAAAAACCAAATGAACTGGCACACGATTTGCGCAAGATGTTTGGCAAGGGAGGCGCTACCTATGGTGTTGTCCCTGGAAAGGATGGATACCCCTGACAGTGTTGGATTACCGGTTGTGAATGCGACAATTGGAGTGGCCCAGGAGTATAGACTTCCACAGATTTCGTATACGTATATATCGTACCTCGTTCATTCAAGTTGCAGCGTAGTCGTATCGCAGGCATGCACAGTTCCAGACATGCCAAGCTTGAAGCTTTTCGACTCCGGAACATCTAGCTGGAGGTCTAATCCCGACCTCATCAAAGTGTTCACAACTCTTGCCCGGTGGTATGCTCGATCCCTGCGCCTTCTCTCCGGGGGGTAGCTTCTCAGGCACGCCGCACGAATAGCACTGGTATACCATAGAATTGGCTTCGGCGCCCAGGGCGAGTCGCCCTCGATCTCGATCTACGCCGTAATGTCCGCGACACCGTTCACCATCACTTATTCCCGACGACGAACATACTCGAACTGGCCAGCTTTCCAGACGAGCTTGAGGATGCTGACTAGGAATACGGCATTCCTATGGGTTGCGTCACGAGACTCGTGGGGCGAAGACCGGTGCACTACCCATCTCCACAGGAGAAAGGTTGTTGACGCTCGACTTTGAGACGGCCAACGCCCACTTTTGTCCATGCAAGGAGCACCGTGAGGAGCGCGAATCGAGTCACTTGCTGGATGTATGTTTGCAACTTCAAGTTGTTGTGTATGCGCGCGATTCCCTAATTCGGTATGTGGGCGGGACTTTGTGGGCCTCCGCCCGGAGCTTGCCTCAGGATCATGTCTTTCGCTACCGTAACCCGTCTCACCATCCATGCAGTGCGACTCGCGCGCCCCACCCGGCTCTTCTCGACATCATTACCGGCC